>PVKS010003841.1:0-99439 GCA_004027875.1 Aplodontia rufa
TATACATGGTGCTGGGGTTCAAACCCGAGTCATCAAGCGCCATAACCGCTGAGCCACTGCTCCAGCCCCCCACCAAGACTTTTTAATAAATTTTATTATATAGTATAAACATTTGAGATCTATGATTTATCCATTCAATGTTTAATGCGCATATGGATTTCTAGGCTCCATCCAGATATCCACTGTACAATCTATTTCTTTACTTATTCATCTCTTACCATGAATTTCTGACATTGTAGGATGGTCAACAATTTTATAGAAAATATCAGACAGCACATTAAGCTGATTATCTTTCAAATCATTTCCAATCCTGAGATTATAAGATTCTGGGACAATGAGAATTTCTAAAAAAGAATTTGGGACATCTGAAAAAATGACACCTTGATCCAATATTTAGGTCCTCTCCCTCCTGGCACTCTATGTAGCTAACTGTAAAGAAACTTAAAAGGTACAATTCCATAAAGAGACAACACTGGAGGACAGATGGCAACACATTCTTGTATAATGGAAAGCAGACGGTGGACATCCAGGTTAAGATGTAGACTGAACACATGTTTAACTTTGCTTCCTCCCAAAACTCTACTATAACAAGGATAAAGAAAGCTTTGCTGTTGTCTCAATGTTTTAGGACATAAACCGTAGGACAGGGAAAATGGAAAAAGAGATAACAAAATTTTGAAAGCTGGAAAGAAGTCGAATAGGGGCTGGATTGATGACTCAGCAGTTATAGTGCTTGCCTGGTATGCACAAGGATGCAGGTTCAAACACCAGCACCATATACAGAATGAAGTGTCAGAGCAACAAAAGCCACATGAAAAACAAAATAAAACTGATTCTTTCTTTTTCTCTCACTGTCCCTCTCTTTAAAAAAAAAAAAAAAAAAAAGAAGTCGGTAACTGACCTAGTTATGGCCAAATTCCAAGACAATAGGACTGAGACAACAGAGTAGAAAACAAATTCACATCACAAAATCCTCAAAAAGCTCACCCACTGCCAAAACAAACAGGGGAGGAGAGATATTAATAAGAAAGGATCTGGCGAAAGATGAACAGCTGGAAACCTAGATCTCCAAGCTGCTGAATGGTCCCATCTTCAATGTAGTGGCAGACTAGAGATTTATCATCCTACAAGTGTGAACCATATGTGGTAGAAGACACAGTAACCTAACAAAAAAAAGAAAAATTATGTGACACTACATATAAAATGCTCCAGTCCTCTTTTCCTGAGTTCCTAGATCACTAGAAACTAGACCTCAACATTCGAAGCAGAAAACTAAAATACTCTTAGGAAATCTTGTTTTGTTTTTGGGGCGCTAGGAATTGAACCCACTGGCACTTTAATACTGAGCTACATTTCCAGTCCGTTTTATTTTTATTTTTTAAGAGAGAGAGGGACATGGGGCTGCAGCAGTGGCTCAACACTTGCCCAGCATGCACAAGTACACGGGCTCAAACTCCAGCACCCACGTACACAACTAAGTGTCAGAGCAATGAAAGTCATGTGAAAAACTCAGTAAGAGTTGATTCTCTCTCTCAAAAAGAGACAGAGAGAGAGCAAGTGAGAGACAGAATCCGTTTTGTTTAATTTTTCATGTGGTTATTGCTCCGACACTTAGTTGTATACGTGGTACTGGAGTGAACTCATGTCCGAGCACATGCCAGGCAAGCACCATAACCGCTGAGCCACTGCTCCAGCCCCAGTCCTTTTTATTTTTTATTTTGAATCAGTCTCACTAGGTTGCTAAGACTGCCTTCAAACTTGCTATCCTCCTGCCTCAGTCTCCCAAATCCACTGGAATTACAGGTATGTACCACTGTGCCCAGCTCTCTGGGAAATCTGACTAAACCAAAAGGAAAGACATACACTAGACACAATCTCAAACGGTCCAACCAGACCACTGTTTTTCAATCTTAGTCACTGGAATCAGTAGGCAAACTTTAGAAAATTCTGATGTTTGAGCTAGAGATTTAGCTCAGTGGCAGAGTGCTGGCCTAGCATGCATGAAGCCCTGGGTTCAATCCCCAGTACTGCATAAAGATACAAATAAATAAATATTTAAAACACTACTGTTTACTGATGCAGATGGAAATCAGAATAGCAGTTGCCTCTGGGCAAAGAGTAGGGACATAAATGAAAGGCAAATGAATTAAATTTCTAACATATTCACTATGCTCTGAATATTGCGAGTTACATGGTAAAAATCATCAAACCACATTGTTAAATTTTGTGCATTCTATTTTACGTAACAACATCTATGTCTTCTAAAAACACTGCTACCTGGGGTCCTATCCCTTGAAATCCTTTCTGGTATATTTGGTCTAGCAGCAAGGAATTTTTTTTTTTTTTTAAGAGAGCATGAATTAGAGAATGAGAGCTAATTGTATTTTTTCATCTGTTTTTTGTTTTTCCTCCATTTAGTTGTATATGTGGTGCTGGGGTTCCAACCTAGATCCTCACGCATTCCAGGCAAGCACTCTACCATTGAGCCACCTCTCCAGCCCCGGCGAAGATTTTTTTTTTTTTTTTTTTTTTAAGAGAGAGGGACAGTGAGAGAGACAGAGAAAGAGCGAAACAACTTTATTGAGTTTTTCACATGGCCTTAGTTGCTCCAACACTCAGTTGTGTACGTGGTGCTGGGGTTTGAACCCGGGTCCTCGTGCTTGCCAGGCAAGCGCCGAAACCGCTGAGCCACCGCTCCAGCCCCTGGCGAAGATATTTTTAACATCTCTCCATGTGATTCTAACATGCAGGCAAAGTTGAGAACCTCTACCTTAGACTTCAGATTAAAGGGTAAAACTGGAAGTAACTCCTATTTACAAGCTCAGGACTCCAATTAGCTCTTAAACATGAACAGACAGCAAAGGATTGCCAGTCAAGACTTCTGAGAAGGGCCTTTATTAGACAAGCTACACCAAATAGAAAAAACACTTGGAGGAAACAAACTATGCAAAAAAACATTTAAAGAAACTATCTTTACGACTGTAAAGGTGGCTCAGTGGTAGAGCACTTGCCTAGGATGTGTGAGGTCCAAGGTTCAAAATTCAGCACCACATACACAACTGTCAGAAAAACAAAAGTCTTATGAAAAAAATAAAATTGACTCTGTGTGTGTGTATACATATTTTTTAAAGAAACTTATCTTTTTAACATCCTCAGACTGAAGAAAGAAAAATACGACATCCATGAAACAAGAAAAGAGATGGAGTGACTGAGCAGAGGGGAGGAAACCAAAATCACCAGCCTACTAAAGGGACAAGAAGTTAAGTTGACTGGCTCACTCACAGAACCCTACAGAGGATCAGGACCTGGAAATCTCCAGGTTAGTGGTGGAGGGGCATGATACTAATGAGAAGACAAGAGATTTAAAGTTTATATAAGGTACAATTGGACTCTACGTTCCTTTTTCCACCACCATCCTTGTCACCTCATAATTTATTCTCAGAAACATGACCTGGAGAGATTCCAAACTCAGAATAGAGTGAGGCTCAAAATTTAAAGTCAAGGGATTAAGCAGAAGTGTCTTTATTGAACAGCCTCAACACACAGCTCACTTTCTGTGCCTGGCTCTCAGAACACAAGGTGGTAGGCACAAACAGTAGGGCCTGCCTATCCACAGGGGATACATTCCAAGATCTCTAGTAGATACCTGAAACCTTAGCAAGTACTGAACTCTATAATTTAATCCCTTTTCCACCTTAACCAAAGCACTTATCATACACTGTAGCTGTAATATTTTTGCTGTTTTAAAGTGCTACTGCAAAACTAACACAAATTTCTTTTTCCTCTGCAATTTAACAGAGGGATTTGTTCTTACTATAGATCTTAGCAACCTTATTATGTGCTTTTCTTTTTTTCTTTTCTTGTTAAGTCAAGAACTTCCAGCTCTTCACTCAAAAGTACTTTCCTGCTTCGCTTTTTGGCATATCCAAACTGCCAGCATCACTACTCTTGCACTTGGGGCCATTATGAAGTAAAATAAGGGGTATTTGAAATAAGTACTGCAATACCAAGACAGTCAATCTGATAATCCAAAGGGCTATTAAGTGACTAACAAGAATAAACAGCCTGGAATACTGGGTAAAGGAATGATTCACATCCCACTTGGATAAAGCAGGTCAGCTTGACATTTTATCATGCTACTCAAAATGACTGTAATTTAAAACTTATAAATTGTTTACTTCTGGCATTTTGCCATGTAATATTTTCAGACCCTGATTCACCAAGTAACTGAAACCTCAGAAAGCAACACAGTGGATAAAGGGAAGCTACTGTCCTCTGTCCTCTTACCCCAGTTTATTTACTTACTTATTTGGGTACTGGGAAGTGAACTCAGGGACTCTCTACCACTGAGCTACATCCCCAATCCTTCCGTTTTTTGAGACAGGAGCTACATCCCCAGTCCTTCTATTTTTTGAGATAGACTTGCAACTAAGTTGCCTAGGCTGGCCTGGAACTTGCAATTTGCTGAATCAGCCTCCCAAACTGCTGGGATACTAGGTATGCACCACCACTATTCTGAGACATCATTTCATCAATATATTCTAAGCTTTTCTTCTTTTTTCATGATCTACTTTGAATTATACCCATATGTTCTATATTCCAACTATGTTTTGGGTATTTTTTTTGTTTGTTTTTGTTTTTGGCTTGGTATCTCTAGTGTTCTGGTCCAACAAAAGGTTTATAGAGTATTTAGTATAATGACAGTCATTGTGTTAAGTTTCAGGGATCTGAATCTGATTTAGATATTGTCCTGCCCTTGGGCTTAGAGTCTAGTGGGAGAAGTAGAAATTAAAGACCATTGTCCTCCATTAGAATAAGTCCTATGATGGAAAATGGCTTGGCTGCATGCAAAAAGGGCATCTAAATCAAACCAAAAATCAGCTACATTTCCATACGCTGATCACACATGTTTTTAAATATAATTTATAATAACATCAAAAAAGATCAAATATCTAGGAGTTACGTGTGCAAGACTTCCACAGGAAAGCATAAAACATTACCCAGTGAACTCTGAAAAGACCTAATGGAAAGACATACCAAGTTCATAAAATGAAGAACTCAACATTGTTATCAGGTCTCCCCAAACTGATATACAGCTTCAATTCCAATTTCAAAATTTGTGAAAAGTGACAAGCTGATTCTGAAATATATGGAAATGCTGAGCCAAGAGCAACCCACACAATCTTAAGAAACAAAGTTGGAGGGTTTATCCCATCAAGGCCAAATATAGAGTTCTACTAATATGGTGATATTAGTGCATAGATAACAGACAAATGAAATAGAATGGAGGGTCCAGAAACAGACCCACACCTATATAGTCATCTGATTTATTTTTGTTGTTTGTGTGGCACTAGGATTCAAACCTAGGACCCCATGCATGCTAAATGTGGGCACTATCACTGAGCTACACAGTCCAATCATCTATTTGTGAAAAAATGCCACATGGTGAGAAGGATGGCATTTTTAATAAAAAATGCTCTGTCAAATATATAACCATAGAGTAAAAGGTGAATATTGATTCCTACAATCCATCTAGAATTCATTATAAATTGTATGCCTTAAACATAAAAATAAAAGAATTTCTATACAGACTTCTTAAATAGGACATAAAAATAAGTAACCATAAAGAAAAAAAATTGATAGGGCAGGAGTGGTGGCTCAGAAGTTACAGCACTTGCTTAGACACAGGTTCAAACCCCAATACCATGTACACAACAATGAAATGTCAGAGCAGCGAAAGCTACATAAAAAAATAAAATTGATTCTCTCTTAAAAAAAAGACTGATAAAAATATATTTCATCAAAATTACACTATTCACCAAAAAAAAACCATTAAAATAATGAAAAGGTAGGGCTGAACATATAAATAGCTCAGTAGTAGTGCTTGCCCATCATGCCCCAAGACCTGCGTTCAATACCAACACCATTAAAAAAAATATGAAATGGCAAAATAGAGGAAAAAGAGAAATGCATAAATGGAGACATAATATATACATACACACATAGGTATACATAATTCATATACATTCAGAGAGAGAAAGATAGAAAGAACTCATAACCAGACTAAAGAATTACAAATCAGGGCTGGGACTATAACTCAGTGGTAGAAAGCTTCCTCCCCTGTGAGAGGCACTGGAAAAAAGAAAAAGTAAGAATCAATAGAAAAATAAGCATACAATGAAAAAAATTAACAGGGTCTTCACAAAAGACATATATGGATGGCCAATAAAGGATGCTCAACCTGATCACCCAGAAAATGCAAAAAAAAAAAAAAAGCCACAATGATATAGTACTGCATATCTAAGAGAATAGCAACAATATTTTAAATTGAAAAACATCAGTAAGGACTTGAGGAGACTGGAATATCATTCCCTGCTAATTGGTACATTCCTTTGGCAAAATATTCAACAGTGTCTAAAATTTGTACATTCATACAATTCAAAAACCAAGAATTCCACTCCTAGGTATACACTTCAACCTAGTAATGTTCTATCTCTTCATCTGTGGTAGTTCACTTAGTAAAAATTCATTATCTGTACAGTTAGGATTGTTAACATTTTCTGTATATACTTAAGTTTTTAAGATGTGTCACACAGGTTCACATAGATCTTAAAGCAAGCATTTTAGGATTTTTAAAAAGTCTGGTACAGTGATGAAACTTTACAAACAAAATTTAAAAACAAAAAGAAAGTTACTGGGGCTGGAGCGGTGGCTCAGTGGTTGGAGCATCCGCCTGGCATGCTCAAGGACCCAGTTCAAAACCCAACATCACATGCACAACTAGGTGTTGAAGAAACAAATATAAGTAAAACTGATTCTCTCCCCCCACACACAAAAAAAGCTACTAACACAGCCCAGAATAAAGATAAAAACTATCAACAGATCATTTTTCTCTAACTTCAAGAAGCACTGGAATTCATTCTTTCAGCAAAGAATGGAGTTTATTATTCTACACTGTAACCCAAGGAAAAGATATCTTTGCATGAAAATGCTACTGTTTAAAAAAAAAAAAACACCTCTAACAGCATTGCTAGAGGAGACCATTCCAAAAGTTTTGGCTAACTCTTCGGTGAAATGATGCCAATTGAAATGATCTAAGGCAGAAATCACAGCAACTCTAAGGCAGACACCAACACCACAATCCAACCTACCGGAAATCCTGCGGTTAATTTAAGGCTTGCCCCGCTACTCATAAGGTGATTCAGTGCTGGCTACTAACGCTCCTCAAGTGCATCCTTAGGAATCACCTGGCACACCTCGCTCTCCAGTCACCAGCCCGGAGCGACCGCCAGGCGCGAATCCCCGGAGGTCAAATAGACACCAACTTTGCAAGTAAGGGGCGCAGGCGGTCGCGCCCCTCAGGTCGCCCAGAAGGAACCGTCTCTGGCCTCGAGTGCGGGCAAGAATTGTCAGTACCCCCCACTGGATGCAGGAGGAAGTGCCCCCGAAGCCGCTCCGTCCCTGCACCTCCCAGGACCTCCACAGAGCGACCGGCCAGCGAGTTTTTGCCCCCGCGCTCCCGGGAGGAGGGTCGCGGAAAGTGGCGACAGACGAGGAGGCGAGCGCAGGGAACTTAGGCCCGGCGGGGCCGGACGCACCGTCCCGCCCGCTCGCGCGGCAAGTTTGGCGGCCGTCCGCGTTCGCTAAGCCTCGGCCCAGCTGTGCGCTCCCCAGAACCAGGGCTCTCGGCCCGTCCGGCCTGGCGCAGCGCCCCTCACCTTGGAAACGTTGGGTGGACTTCGCCGTAAACATTAACTTCCCATCCAGCCGGCAGCCGCGCCGCCGCGTCCCAGCGCCTCGGCCCCGCTCCGGGCTCCGCGGGCCGCTTTCCCCGCGTTCTCAGACGCACGGTGGTCACTCTCGGGCCCAGGACCGCCTGACAACTCCCACTCACCCCTCCGGGCACCGCCGCCGACTCCACCGCCCAGTCCCCAGCCCGCCCGCTCGCCAGCTCCTCCGGGGTCCGGCGCGCCGCGTCAGGAAAGCCCAAGGCGCAGGCGCGGCAGGGCCTTAAAGAGACCCGGCTGCCTTTACCGCATAATGGGTTCGAGCAGGTTAGGGGCCCGGCGGGTTGGCCGAGAAAAGCAGAAGCCGAAGGGATTGGCCCAAGTGGAGCGGGGCGGGGAGATCCCTCTCTACTCCGCCCCTCTCACAGAGCTCCAGCCCTCGGCCCTGCAAAACGCTGACTTCCCTGGTCTTGGAACCGCCCCTTCGCTGTTAAAGCCGCAGAAGACACACCCCCTCGGGGTCCGAAGCGACCCCTCGCCTGGGCTGCCCGCCTCGCAATGCCGCACCGCCCACGCACCTGGCTTCCAGGCTTGAGGCACGCGGCGAAGACGCTTCGAAATGCCCCCCCTCCGTGAGTGCCCCGAGAGGCGGCCTTTGGTCACTCTCAAAACCATTAATCAACGTGTAAATGCTACTTAGGATTGTAAAACACTTCCATCAGTCGTCTGGGCACACTGCGTTTAGGCACAGTCCGGCAGGGGGCAGAACACGGCACGCATGTGAAATCCTGCCGGGCAACCATCCAAAATCAACGAAGAAATTCTTAGGAGAGTGTGTAGTTTGGAGCAGGAAAAATATATATATTAATTCTGGTCCTATCCTAGGGAAAGTAAGAAAGAAAAATAATAGTCAATATCAACTACTTTGGTTATACATTTAGAAGTGACAAAAAACAATCATATTAGGGATGGGAGCGGTGGCTCAGCGGTTGGAGTGCTTACCTGGTATGCACAAACACCCGAGTTCAAACCCCAGCACCACGTTCATAACTGTGTCTAAGTGTCAGAGAAACAAAGGCCAGATGAAAAAAATAGATTCTTTCTCTTTAAAAAAAAAAAAACAGACACATCAATTCCAAAATTATTGAAAATTAGATATTCCTGGTTTTTTCCTAATTTAAATTTATAAGACAGAAGGGATTCCACTGTAGTCAGCACTTCAGAAAAACTACTCTTTCAACAAGATCAGGAAATAAGAAGAAATAGGAAGTAAAACCATGTCCTCCACCCAGTTAAAAACATTGGAAATTTGAAAGTAATCTGGAACAAAATTTTGTGTAACTTTAGATTATGCTTTTATTTTATTTTATTTTATTTTTGTACCAGGGATTGAACCTAGGGGCTCTTAACTGAGTCACTCACCCCAATCCCTTTTTATTTTTTATTTTATCTTGAGACAGGGTCTCACTAAATTACTCAGGTCCTGGCTAAGTTGCTGAGGCTGGCTTTGAAATTACAATTCTCCTGTCTCAGCCTCCTGTGTTTCTGGGATTACAAGTGTGCACCACCTCGGTGGCCCAGCTGATCATGGTGTTATTTAAAGTCAATTTCAGGGGCTGGAGTGGTGGCTCAGCAGTTTAAAAAAAAAAAAAGCCAATTTCAATCAACAATTTCATTGTAACCTAATCCATCTTGCATAAAAGAACTAAGCGACAACCTGGATGATATACCTCTCCTTCCTATATTCAATCTATCAGGAAATCCTGTTGACTTTTAATTTTCATTTATTTATTTTTTTACTTTTTTAAAGAATGAATGAGAGAGAGAATCTTTTATTTATTTTTCCATCTGGCCTTTGTTTCTCCAACACTTTGTTGTGTATGTGGTGCTAGGGTTCAAACCCGGGTCCTCACACATGCCTGATAACTGCTCCAACCACTGAACGACTGCTCCAGCCCCAAGCCTATCGATTTTTACTTGTGAAGTGTTCCTTTTCTATCTCCTCCATCAGTCTAAGCTACTTTGGGAGTAGAAGGGCCTCTGACATAATCTTCTAATTATCCATATCCCCTCCAGTCCCTCTCTCAATCTCTTCACACAACAGAGTGACCTACCAATTCAAAAATACAATAAAATATGACCCTGTCACTTCCCGGCATAAACCACTTCAGCTTCTCAAACTAATCAAGCCCTGCACAGTCAGGCACCTTGCCCACCTCTCTATCTCTTAGTGCTCAGACCACATTCCATCCAGCTCTCTCTGCTTCAGGCACACTGACCTCTTGTATTCTCCTATTTACCAATTTCCTTCTGTCAAAGGAAATTACTCAAACTTGTTCTGTGCCTGGAAATTTCTTCCAACTTTCATTCTTAGCCTCAACTTCTGAGAAGCACTTTCTGACAGCTCCCTCTTATGTTGGTCCCTTACTTTCATTGCTTTGCTTGAAATTATAACTCTGTGACTATGGTGAATTTTTGTTTCTCCCACTAGACAGCTATCTCCATAAGGCCAGGAGCTTGGTTTTATTTGATTCAGAGTTACATATGCATATTTGTTCAAGGAATAAGAAGCATAGATGAATTAGATGTGGCTTAAAGTTTACCTAAATCACAGAAAGGTAAAATGTCACAATTTGACGTTTGGGATCAAAGTTGAAAAAGAACTCCAGTTTTTTTGTTTTTTGTTTTAAAGAGAGAGGGGGCAGTGAGAGAGAATCAATTTTATTTAGTTTTTCATCTGGTTTTTGTTGCTCTGACACTTAGTTGTGTATGTGGTGCTGGGATTCAAACCCAGGTCCTTGTACATGCCAGGCAAGCACTCCAACCGCTGAGCCACCGCTCCAGCTCCCAACTCCAGTTATTTTAAAACTGAGTTTATATTATTTTTGCTGGATTGTCACAAGATGCTTTGCATAACCTTTAAAAACAAGTTTTCAAAGCACCTTATATAAAACCCTGAATTAAGGGGTTGGAACAGTGGCTCAGTTGTTAACATGCTTTCCCAAGGACACCAGTTCAAACCTCAGCACCACATAAACAATGAAGTGTTTGAGCAACAAAAGCCACATGAAAAACTAGATAAAATTGATTCTCTCTCTCTCACTGTCCCTCAACAACAACAACAACAAAAAAAAAACCTGAATTAATAATGAAAGCTAGGGCTCTGTCCCCTTCCCCCACTCTGGGGGAAGTCTGCTCTTTTCCCTATGCTTTACTTTCTATGCTTTCTATAATAAAATTCATCTACTACACTTGAAAAAATAAAATAAAATAATGAAAGCTATAGGATTGGCCCACATGAAACTAATTAACATTTGTTGCTTTTAGAGAGGAAGACAGACCCAGGCTTGGTGTCACATGCCTGTAATCCCAGCTACTTGTGAGACTAAAGCAAGAGGCTCATAAATTTGAGTCCAGCCTGACCAACCTAGTGAGACCCTGTCTCAAAACAAAATTTTAGGACTGGAGAGGTAGTTCATTAGTAGAGTATTTAGCATGCACAATGCCTTGGGTTCAATTCCCAATACCACAGGAGAAAAAAAGGGAAGAGGAAGACTGAATGACTAATGGGTTGGTGGTGGAAAAGAGACTTTTTACTGTGTGCCCAAAAAGTTAAAATTGTGCCTTTTCAATTTTAAAGCATGTTAATGTATTATGTGTTTGAAAATACACAAATGATGGGACTGGAGTGGTAGCTTAGGGGTAGAGCACTTGCCTGGCAGGCTCGAAGACCCAGGTTCAAGCCCCAGTACCACATAAACAACTAAGTAAGTGTCAGAGGAACAAAAATCAGAAGAAAAAAATGAATAAAATTGATTCTCTCCCTCTCTTTTTTTTTCTTTTCCTTTTTTTTTTTTTTAAGAGAGAGAAAGAGAGAAGCAACTTTAGTTTTTCATGTAGCCTTCATTGCTCAGACAGTTCGTTGTGTACATGGCACTGGGGTTTGAACCTGGGTACTCATGCATGCAAGGCATGCCCCGTAACCGCTGAGCCACCACTCCAGCCCCTCTCCCTCTCTTTCTTTAAAAAAAAAAAAAAAAAATATATATATATATATATATATATATATGATAGCAGAGAGTATACTTTATAATTCCCTTTATTTGAAATTCCAGAAAGCACAAAACTAATTAAACTAATTGTGATAAACAAAATCATAACGGTGCTAGGGGTGTATCCCAGTAGTAGAGAGCACAATGTCCTGGATTTGATCCTACACACACACCAAAAAAAAAAAACCTTGGACAATAGTTCCTCCTAAGCTTCTCAATAGTCCCAGCACTTTCTATAGTAACTGTTCAATGTATTTTGAATGAATGATGACAAAAAAGTATGGTATTGACTTCACTGGTTACAAATTATATTTATGTATTTACATATTGTACACTATACATTTTCTGGGAACTGGTGCTGCAAATGACTAGAATATAATCAGAAGTTTTAAATTTATATTTTAAACATATTTATATGTATATAAGTGCGTGTGTATATATGTATACGTATACACACATATATATATAATTTATACCAACTTAGCACTGCTGCACTAATGCCTGAGATGTATCATCTCAAATTAATAGGCCTAAGGAGAAAAGCTGTATCATTAGCTCTGACCTGCCAGCCCTATCCCTGGTTTACCCATTTCTTTCACTCACCCTGAGCACATCAATTTATTTAGTGAAAACTTACACTTTAACATCTCACTGAAAGAGCTAATTCTAATTCTCACAAGTGCTTGAGCACTTGCGTAAGTGAAATTCCACTGTGAATTCCACACCAACATCACTTCTGCTCCAGCTCCTGCCACTCTGCTGTTCATACTCAAGAACCTCAAGCATGGAGAAGTCAGAGGAAGCAGTGCAATAAGCAGCCGCACCCTCTTTAGAGACAGTTTTATTTGCAGTAAAATTCATTTAGCATTTCAAAGTATTCTATGTTCTGATACTGCACACTGCAAATTCTTTTTTTTGGGGGGGGGTACTGGGGTTTGAACCCAGGAACACTTTGATCGCTGGGCCACGTCCCCAGCTCTTCTTACAATTTATTTTGAGACAGGGTCTCCCTAAGTTGCTTAGGACCCTGCTAAATTGCTGAGGCTGGCTTTGAACATGCGATCCTCCTGCCTCAGCTTTCCAAATCACTGGAATTACAAGCATATGCCACTGTGCCTGGCACCAGCCGTTTTAAAAAAAAAATTTTATACTAAAAAAAAAAAATTATCCTGAGACACAATCTCCCTAAGTTGCCCAGTCTGGCCTCAAATTTGCTATTCTCCTGCCTCAGCCATACAAGTTTCTGGAATTGCAGGCATGATCCTCCATGTCCTGCTTGAAACTGCACTCCCTTAGCTTGGATCTGGGTCACTGCCTGGGAGAGGAACTCCTATAAATCTGACAAGGTTTAAATCCCAGAACACCAGGAACGTTGTCAAAGGCATACAAGTCAGCCACATATGACCCATTGCTCATAAGAAAGAAAACCTAAGAGAGGCTTTCTTTGAGAGGCCAAAACAACCCTAGATACAGAAAAGGGACTCATCCGCAAGATCTGAACCACTGGTGTACACCCACCTTAGCCTGGGCAGCTGGCATTTGACCTTCTTTTAAAAAAATAGGGCACTTGCCAGGCACAGCAGAGCATGTCTACAATCCCAGCGGCTTGGGAGGAGAGAAGAATCTCAAGTTCAAAGCCAAACTCAGCAACTTGGTGAGACCCTGTCTCAAAATAAAAAATAAAAAGGGCTGGGGATGTGACTCAGTGGTTAAGTGCCTCTAGATTCAATTCCTGGCATAAAAAAATAAAGAAAGAGAAAGAAAGAAAAGAAAATCAGGGAACTAAAGAGCCAGGTGCAATGGCACACACATGTAATCCCAGCAATTTGGGAGGCTGAGGTAGGAAGATCACAAGCCAGCATAAGCAATTTAGTGAGACTATATCAAAATTAAAAGGTATGGGGATGTAGCTCAGTGATTAAGTGCCCCTGGATTCAATCCCTAGTACCTAAAATAAAATAAAATGGACTGGGGATGTAGCTTAATGGTAAAGAATCTCTGGGTTCAGTCCCAGTATAAAATAAATAAATAAATAAATAAATAAGAGAGAGAGATAGAACAAGGAACTCAGTTACATTCTCAGGATATGCTGTCTAACAAAGCCAAGAAAGCCACTAGCCACATGTTTCTGTTTGCATTTAAATTTAAAGATTCAGTTTCTCAGTCATACACATTTCGAGTACTCAGTAATAGCATATGTGGCTAGTGGCCATGGTCTTTGACAACACAGATAGAGAATATTTCCATCTATAAGAAAGTTTTATTGACAATGCTAGTATAGAAAAAGAAGAAACAACACTCTATTGAGAGTTCGAACTAAAGTTAAAAACTTTTTCCTTTGGAAAAATGAAAGCTCCCATGAAATTTTGACAACCTACATCACTAGGCTCATTACTTTCCACAATATAACTCTAAAAAGTTCTCAAGCACAAACACTGTGGCCTCTGCACCTATTGCAGTCATAAGAATGGTTTTAACCTCATCACTTTACCTCCACCATATCCATTGTTTGCAAGACACTGACATCATCTTAGGAAAGAACACTGTTAAGAGACACACAATCCTCTTGGTACTTGTGCATAGATAAGAAACTAGATCTATAAAGAACAAGCCTTGTAGCCAAGCACAGATGTGCACACCTGTAATCCCAGCAATCAGGAAGCTGAGGCAGAAGGATCACAAGCCATCCTCAGCAACTTAGCAAGGCCCTAAGTAACTTAGCAAGTACTTGTCTCAAAAAAATAAATTTTGGAGTGGTTATAGCGCTTGCCTGGCATGTGCAAGCACATGAGTTCAAACCCCAGCACCATGTACACAACGAAGTGTCAGAGCAATGGAAGCCAAATGAAAAACTAAATAAAATTGATTGTCTTTCTCTCTCTCCCTCTCTCTCTCTCTCTCACTGTCCCTCTCTCTTTAAAAAAAAAAAAAAAGGACTGGGGATGTGGCTTAGTGGTGAAGCACCTAGTTTGTGGTTATAGAGCTAAGACATCATTTTTTATATGTGCTATTAGATATTAACACCAACAACACAAATGAGATTTGGAATTGTGCCACCAATACAGGACTTCAATAGTATGCCAATTTCTACACCATCTGCTAAAAGAAATCTGTTTATTTCTTGACTCTTTGAAATGCCTATTTCAAAGCAAGATAAAATTTGGTGCAACTAGAATTAGCAATTCCTCTTAAACCCTCCAATTTTCTGGGAACTAGTAATTTACATATTAGTGCAAATTACTTGGTAATCTAAAATTTCAAGTGCACTTGCCAAAAGTGTGTTTAACCCCTTTGAGCCCCAATCTCTTCATCCATAAACCAGAAAGAATAATAATATCTATTTAAGCACTGAAGTGATAATAAAATGGAACATCTATGCAAGGCACATAAGTATTCAACAAGTGGTAACTATTATAATTGTTACTTTCCAAGGCCACAAAGCACCAATGTACAAAAATAAGAAGAGAGATGAATAAAAAGACTCTAAATTAGAAAAATCCTCACTCTGCCACCTGCTAGTTGTCTGGCCTTGAATCTTTGCGACTTTAGTTTCTTCATCAGCCAATTAAGGCTAAGCGCCTCTAATGATAGATGTGTCATGAGATGTGTTTTTATTTTGTGTGCAAATGGTCCAACAACAGTAAATCCAGGTGCAAACTTGAACTAATATTAATTAGCACTCTGTCCCCACTTCTACAGACACATAAAAAAGAAGAGATTACATGAGGAAAGTGTAGCTTTACAGTAAAGTTAATTTAGCTTTTATTATGAACACAGCCTCTTAAACACAGGCAGGAAGCCACACTGTTGAAATCATCAATGAAAGGCCACATGCTCTTCGACATTACCACCAACCAGAATTTGTCAATGAAAATTACCGGTAACTAGTAACTTTCTTTGGCTAATCTGTTTATCCATATGAGAAATTTCAGGGTCCACACAGACAAACCAGGCCTCTTCTATGAATGCACATTAAAAAAAAAAAAAAAAAGATAACCAGTAGCCAACAGCCAATTACAGCAAGAAAAGAAACAGTGTTGAATTTTAAAAAGCCGATTACTAAGTACCTTTCTTGCAGGTGTGGAATTAAATGCTAATTTAAGGCTTCATAATTTCTAATGCTTCATAAATTTTTGTTCATCACTGGGATGGCTGTAATACAATGAGATAACATTCTTAAAATAAAACTGAAGAAATATTCACAAGCTGTTCCTGTGTTTTAAAGATTAAGCAAAGTATACAATTCTAATTTAATTACAGATTTTTTCCTGTTGCAGCAACTACATTTTTTTAAGTTTTAATATAAAATCAAACATCATTTTCAACATTTACCTGTTTCCCATTAGGGTTTCTAAAGGCAGCAGTCATTTTGGTGGTAACCATGATAAGCAGAAAAGACAAGGAGACTGGGGATTTGAATTGAATTTATAGCTGACTCACAGGGAGTGTTTACAACAACATAGCCACTGGGATCCGCCCATTTAACACCCTTTCAGTTCCACCCTATACATTTGTTAGGCAGTAACTTTAAGGGAAGCTGGAAATGCAGAGGACTAGGAATACTGAAACCAAACCTTTTTTTAAGTCTTATGAGGTTGTTAACTGATTTCTGTTTTCTTCTTTCCTTCCTTCTTCTCTTCCTCCTTCCCTCTCCTTTTCCTTCCTTCCTTTCTTCCTTCCTTCCGTCCGTCCCTCCTTTCTTCCATTACTTGATTTGTCTCAGAATGACCTTATAACTGTGACTGTGTTCAGGATACTGATTCTATGGTATTGACTATAATTAGATAATTTGGAATTTGACCCTAGGGGAAAAAAAACTATGATGTTAGTGGAACTGTCTTTCTGGCTGTTTTTTTTGTTTGTTTGTTTAACTGTTTGGCTGAGGTTTTGGAATTCTGCCAGCTATTGTGTTCTATGAAAGGATATTGTGGTTATATTACTCAGGGGCTATTAACTGAAAGTTTAATATAGAAGCAAGTTACACACCTTGTAAGAGGTATCTAAATGGAATGCTACTTCCTTCACTCTTCCGAAAGAGATCTGATACACTGGTTTTGAAGGATTGCTTCTCTGCTGGTGTCTTTAAAGCCCTTACCATGGGCTGGATACCGTGGAACCACTTTTCATCTATCATCCCACTTAATCTTCACCCTAGCCCTGTTGTAATCCTTACTAACAAGTGAACCCCAAGTGTGACTAAGAACACTTCTTTTATTCATTCATAAAGATGTTAAGAGTGTCCAACTGTATTAAGCACTTTCCCAAGAGAAGGGGCAATAACTAATATTTTCAGCTCCTAAAACATCAGCAGTAATGTTACATGCTTTCTCATGAGGCTACCATTATTAAGCCCATTTAAAAGGTGAGGAATCTATGGCTGGTCCAAAGCCACACTGGCAGTAAAAGCAAACA
Organism: Aplodontia rufa; assembly: GCA_004027875.1. Taxonomy (NCBI): domain Eukaryota; kingdom Metazoa; phylum Chordata; class Mammalia; order Rodentia; family Aplodontiidae; genus Aplodontia; species Aplodontia rufa. The sequence continues at coordinate 17,192 of PVKS010003841.1, forward strand.
TGCAGTGTAAGTCCCACTTGACTACAAAGCCTGTGTCACTTGAAGTTATAAAAATGTGGTATCTGTGATCTGTGTTCACACTCTGATGAAGTAGGAATAGTCTGGCATAGAAGATAAACAAATAAATAAATAAATGGACAATAGTGTGATATGTATGGCAGAAACATACAGAAGGGAGTACCTCATTTGGCTGAGAGAGTTGTACTATATTTATCTGTCCACACCTCCTTCCATCTGTCTCTATTAGCAGGCATAGTGGCGTGACTCAAGCGAAGCCAGTCACATAACCTTAACTCTGTGACCATACTGATTGGTTCAAGGACAGAGGCCTGGGAGAGACTTGCCCTGTAGTTTTTAAACCACAGCATAAAAATAAAAGCTCTTTGCCCTTTCATTATTAAGCTCTCATATAATGCCTATACAAAACAAAATAGAATGGAAAGCATCCTAAGGATATTAGAATTCCTAGCTCCAGTCGATCCTGCCTGAACCTTTGTTATTCTGCTCTTTTATTAATACTATAAATTCCCCAATAATCTTTTTTTTTTTTTTTTAAGAGAGAGGGACAGTGAGAGAGACAGAGAAAGAGAGGAACAACTTTATTGAGTTTTTCACATGGCCTTAGTTGCTCCAACACTCAGTTGTGTACGTGGTGCTGGGGTTTGAACCCGGATCCTCGTGCTTGCCAGGCAGGCGCCAAAACCGCTAAGCCACCGCTCCAGCCCCCCAATAATCTTTGAGTGATTCATTAACTCTTAATATATGTGTAAGTATTAGTGTGTGTGTGTGTGTGTGTGTGTGTGTGTGTGTGTGTAGATATACATGTATGCTTTTTTTTTGTACTGGGAATTGAAGCCAGGGCACTTTACTACTGAACTACGTTCCCAGCCCTTTGTATTTTTAAATTTTTAATTGTTTTTATTTTGAGACAGAGTCTAACAAGTTTCTTAGAGCCTCAAACTGGAAAACCTCCTGCCTCTGCCTCCCAAATTGCTGGGACTCTAGACATGTGCCACCATGCTTGGTTCATGTAATATACATATGTTTTTTAATTTTTTTAAGATAGAATCAGTTTTATTTCGTCTTTCATGTAGCTTTCATTGCTCCAATACTTCATTGTGTACGTGGTGCTGGGGTTCCAATCCGCATCCTTGTGCATGCCAGGCAAGCACCGTAATCACTGAGCCACCACTCCAGCCCCCTCATGTAATGTTTTTAATATACTAATCTAGGCATTGTACTTAACACTGGGGTTAGATATATGTGATAGCTATCCTCTAATTTGATCCCTAGTGATCCTTGCAACAGACTCCAGTGATCCTTGCTGCCAATTATTCATGTCCATGTATAGTGACTCCCACATTGAATAAGGGCTTGTTTTGTGATAAATAAAATATGGGAAAAGTGATAGGGTATAGGGTATAATAACTTGAAACTATGTCATTATAGTTTTCACCTTATTTGAGATTGCATGCTTTGGGGAAGCCCATCACCATGTGAGAGCTGCTCTGTGAAAAAAATACACTAAGGCTTCCCATCAACATCCAGAGCCAACTTCATGGCCATGGCAGGGAGCCACCCTGGAAGTGGATCTTTGGCCCTAGTCAAGCCTTCAATTATTTTAGTAGTGGCCAGAAGCTGACTGAATCTCATGAGAAACACTAAGCCAAAATCAGTCAGAAAGCTGCTGCCAAATTCTTGACACTTAGAAACTATAAGCAATAATACGTATTTCTTATTATTTAACTGCATCAAATTTCAAGGCGATTTGTTGCCACAAATAGCAATAAATTGCAATAACAACAGAAAATGAATACAATACATCAGTGACAAAAACAGACATAATTGCTGCCTTAATGGAGCTTAAATTCTAGGGAGAAAACAGACAATAAACAAGCATACACTATAAGCCTTAAACTTAAAAGCCAAAATTATAACACTATTATTAGAAAAAAATACGAGGAAATTTTCATGCCATTCAATTTAGCAATAACTTCCTAAATATGACATTTCAAAAGTAGGAAACAAAAGAAAAAAAATACATAAACTGGATTTGAAATAAAAAGTTTTAGTGCATCAAAGGACACTAACAAGAGGGTGAAAGGACAACCCAAGAATGGGAGAGAATATTTGCAAATCACATATTTGACAAGGAAATAACCTCCAGAACATATAAAAAATTCCTAAAACAACAACTTAAAAAATGCTAAAGGACTTGACAGATGTTTTTCCAAAGATATATATAACAAACACATGTAAAGATGCACAGCATTATGAGTCACTAGGAAAACATCAATCACAACCAAAATGAGACTCGGTGTGGTGGTGCATGACTGTAATCCCAGCAACTCAGGAGGCTAAGGCAGCAGGATTGCAAGTTTGAAGCCAGTCTCAGCAACTTAACAAGGCCCTAAGCAACTTAGCAAGACCTTGTCTCAAAACAAAAAGGGCTGGGGGATGTGGATCAGTGGTTAAGCACCCCAGGACCTCCCCCCTGAAAAAAGAGAGAGAGGAGGATCCCACTTATACCTACTAGTATATCTATTACGGAAAAAAATAAAAACAGAAAATTGCAAGTGTTGGTGAAGATGTGGATAATTTGAACACTCGTGCAGTGCTAGTGGGAATGTAAACTATTGCAACCATATGGAAAACAGTTTGTTAAGTCCTCAAAAAGTTAAAAATTACCATATTGTCTAGCAATTCCACTCCAAGCTACTCAAAAGAATTCAAGACAAGCCTTAAACAAATACTTGTAACACATGTTCATAACATTACTACTTCCAGTAGCCAGCCCAACAGGGAAAAAACCCAAGAGTTTATCAAAAAATGAATGGATAGCCAGACATGGTGGCACACACCTACAAGCCTACACACCTAGCAGCTCAGGAGGCTGAGGCAGGAGGATCACAAGTTCAAAGCCAGCTTCATCAACTTAGCAAGGCCCTGAGCAATTTAGTGAGACATTGTCTCAAATAAAAAAATAAAAAATGGGCTGGGAAGTTGCTCAGGAGTTAAGTGGACCTGGTCTCTATCCCTGATACTAAAAAACAAAAACAAAAAAAAAAGGAATAATGGATAAACAAAATATTATACAATGAAATATTATTCAGGAATAAAAAGGAAGGAAGACGTTCTGATACATGCTACAACATGGATGAACCTTTAAAACATTATGCTCAGGGCTGGAGCGGTGGCTCAGCGGTTTCGGCGCTTGCCTGGCAAGCACAAGGACCTGGGGTCAAACCCCAGCACCATGCACACAACTAAGTGTTGGAGGAACTAAGGCCATGTGAAAAACTAAATAAAGTTATTTCTCTCTTTCTCTGTCTCTCTCACTGTCCCTCTCTCTTATAAAAAAAAAACATTATGAAATATGTCAGACATAAAAGGATAATATTGTCTCCTTCCATTTACATGAGGTACATAGTCAAAATCATAGACACAGAAAGTAGAATAGAGATTACTAGAACTTCAGAGGGGAAAGAAGAGTTATTCCTTAATGGGTGTATAGTTTCTGGTTAGGGAGATGAAAGTGTTTTGGAACTAGGTAGTGATGACAGCTATCCAACATTAGGAATGTACTTTTTCTCCCCTGTGCTGTAGATTTAAAGCTGGGGCACTCTATCACTGAGCTAAACACCCAGTCCTTTTCATTTTTTATTTTGAGACAGGGTTACACTACATTGCTGAGGCTAGCCTCAAACTTGTGAAATCTCCTGCCTTAGCATCCTGAGTCTCTGGGATTACAGGAGACCACCATGCCTTGCTTATGAAAGTACTTAATGCCACCAAATTATATACCTAGAAATGGTTAAAATGGCAAACTTCATGTTATGTATGTTTTTTAATAATAAAAGAAAAGATGCCCGGGATGTAGCCAAGTAGTAGAGCTCTTCCTAGCAGGTGCCAGGCCGTGTCTGTTCCCCAACATGGAAAAGAAGACAGGAAGAAGTTAGAACAGAAAGGAAAAGGACACCTCCTAGGAATTTAGAGCCTTTTATAAAGCAAGAATAAATGGAAAGATAATTTGACTTAATTAATTAGTTGAACACATAAATAACAAAAAAAAAATGAACTGGTATAATGTATGCAGAATACCGAAACAGGGAAGGGTTAATGCTATTTTATTAGTTTAGTCAGGGAAGACCACAGAGAAGATAGCCGGAGAGCGAGCCAAATCTGGGAAAGAGAATGCAGGGCACAGAGAACAAATACAAAGTCTTTGAAGCACAAATGTGCCTGGTATATTCAAAGAACAACAAGGAGACGAGTGGATGGTTAGAATGGAGTAAGCAACATAGAAAATTATAGCACATGAAGTCAAAGAGAAAATGGAATCAGATTACACAGAGGACTCTACAGGCCATTTGTAGAACTTTGGTTTTACTCTAATTGAATGGATAATCCGAGTGATATGATCAGACCCATTTTGCAGTTTAAAGCACCAACTCACTGCTGTGCAGTGAATTGACTCTAAGTGGCTAGGATAAAACCCTAGAGACCAGTGGAAACTTGAGAGAGGAAGACTGCTGGGACTAGTATGGTTGATGCAAGTGGTGAAAGTGATCAAATTTAGGTACATCTTCAGCCAACATGATTTACCTTCAGATTGGCTATTAGATATAAAGAGAGAGAGAGGGAGAAAAGGAAATCAGAGATGAGTCTGGGATTTGCAACCTGGGTAACTAGAAAAATAGAGTTGCCATGTCCTAAGGTAGAGAAGACTGAGGGAGGAGTAGGCTTAGGAGTGTTGGGGAACTAGAGTTGAGTTTCTGTCATCTGCAATCAAGAGTCCCGACTGCTACTCAGTCAGAGACATTTTTACAAAGTAAGTGATTTTTGAGGCAGATTTTGGTGAACAAGAATTCCCTTGTTTCTGTTATGGAATGAATAGTGTAGGTAAGGTTACTTAACCCTAACTTATTAAACTCGCTTTCTTTGGAATCTCACCTATTGGATTACATTCTATGTATGTGTACTCTACATGGACTTTTACTAGGTTATACTGCAATTAACAAAAGACCCCAAGATTGTAGCAGTTATACCAGTGAAGGCCTATTTTTCACTTACTTTTCCTTCCATGGCAGGTTGACAGTGACTCTGTTCCACACAAGTTTCATTTTATTTTTTAAAGGGTAAGATTTCTAACACTTAGAAATTTGCAGAATATAGCATCTGTATGTTCATTTATTTATTTATTCATTCATTTTATTTCATCAGGGGCTGGAGCAGTGGCTTGGTGGTTCCAGTGCTTGCCCAGCATGCGCAAGTACGCGAGTTCAAACCCCAGCACCACATACACAACGAAGACTCGAGCAACAAAGGCCCCATGAAAAATTAAATAAAAATTGTTTCTCTCACTGTCTCTCTCTCTTTAAAAATTAAATAAATAAAAAATAAATATTTCCTCATTGCTAGTTTCATGTCAAGCAAGGTTAAGTATTGGTAATATAATAGTAAAATAAATAATCCCTAATTTTCTAGAGCTTATGTTGAACATAAGAGATTAAACACATGTAATAGTAATAACACATGGTATATTCACAAATAATAGCTATAATAGATTGAATTACCTTTCATACTTTTTTTAAAATACACTGTCTTGCTATATTGCTCAGGCTGGTGAACTCCTGGGCACAAGGGAGTAGCCAAGACCACAAGCATGCACTGTGCTGGGCCTTAATTACCTCTTTTGAATTAGATCAACAAAAAATTATTTGAACTAAGGGCTGGAGCAGTGGCTCAGTGGTTACAGTGCTTGCCTGGCATGTCCAAGAAGCCGAGTTCAAACCCCAGCCAACTAAATGCCAGCGAAGCAAAGGCCAGAAGAAAAACTAAATAAAATTGATTCTCTCTTTCAAAAAAATTATTAGAGCTAAAACATATTCAATTTCAGATTTTTGTTTATTATTGCACAGAAAGCCCTGACATTATTAATTCTATAATAATAAGAGGGAGTGGGTATAAAGAACATTTTATGTTTATAATTCAGAATTTTTTAAGAGAAAGAGAGAATCAATTTTATTTAGTTTTTCATGTGGCTTTTGTTGCTCTGACACTTCATTGTGCACATGGTGCTGGGGTTTGAACCTGTGTCCTGGTGCATGCCAGGCAAGTGCCGTAACTGCTAAGCCACTGCTCTACCCCCCAGGATGAGTTCTGAGGTAACACTCAATTTACTAATCCTGGACCTTAATCATTACCTTTTTCAGTATTTAGGATTTCTTTTTTTCAGTGCTAGAGATGGATCCCAGACCCTTGCACTGCCACTGAGCTACACCCTGAGCCCCAGCATTTAAGATTTTCATCTCCTCTTCCTCTTTCTCCTTCTCCTCTTCCTCTTTCTTCTATGTACTTGAGATTGAACCCAGGGGTACTCTACCACTGAGTTACATCCCCAGCTTTTTTTATTTTTTTTATTTTGAAACAGGGTCTCACTAAGTTGCCCAGGCTGGTTTTGAACTTGTGATTCTCCAGCTTCAGACTTCCAAGTCACTGGGAATGCAGGTAAGCACCAAAGATTTTACTCTCCTGATATAGACCTAAAGCTATATATAAAACTGAAATATTCAGGGCTGGAGCAGTGGCTCAGCAGTTGGAGTGCTTGCCTGGCATGCACAAGGACATGGGTTCAAACCCCAGCACCACGTGTACAACTGAGTGTTGGAGAAACAAAGACCAGATAAAAAATAAATAAATAAATAAACCTGTAATATCCACAGTGCATCATCCTTTTAAAAGACTTACCTAAGTGGAAGTTAAGAGGCCTTCTGTAAAGTTTTTCTGATAATTAGGTATATTTACACATAATTAAGTATAAAAGCTAAAACTGTAGCTTTGTGAATCTCAAATGACACCTAACTCAAATCATAATTAATGTCTAGCAGTAATTCTGAAAACATCACATAATTCATTTGATACATTTTTTTGGAACAACCATCTGAACTACACCATCTGTATGTAGTCAAGAAATAGTCAAAAATTTGCATTTTTTCCCTTTTTTGATTGTTTATTTATTTTTTAATTCCTGAAATCAGGTTATCCTTCTTCCTCAGTCTCCCCAATGCTAGAATTACAGGTATGAGGGCACAGCAAAATTTTAAAAACCTAGGTGCTGGAGCGGTGGCTCTGCGGTTGCGGCGCTTGCCTGGCATACACAAGTACACGAGTTCAAACCCCAGCACCATGTACAAAACAAAGTGTCCAAGGAATGAAGGTCACCTGAAAAACTAAATAAACATTGCTTCTTTCTCTCTCTCTCTCTCTCTGCCCCCTCTTTCTTAAAAAAAAAAAATTTAAAAACCTAAAAATAATCCAAATATCCACCGACAACTTAATGCATGTGGTGTGTTAACACAATGGGATATTATATACAACAGTGAAAATGAATGAATTATTTAGATTGGCATCACAGCACCGATGAATCTTAGAAACATAATAGTGAGTTGCAGAATCAATTTTCAGAAAGCACTTTAAGATGAAACTAAAGAGGATGGAGAGGTGGCTGAGTGGTAGAGCACTTGCCTGGCATGCACAAGGACCCAGGTTCAATCCCCAGCACCACATACACAATTAAATAAAAGAAAAACAAAAACCAGATGAAAATTTTAAAAATTAACTCTTTCTCTCTTTAAAAAAGAAATGAGACTAAAGAGCTAAGCAGATAGCACAGGCCTTTAGTGCTAGCTGCTCTAGAGCCTGAGGCAGGAGGATCAATTGACCTTAGGAGTTTAGGAAGCTCTATAAAGAACTAAATTGTGTGGGGCTTGAGCATGGCTCAGTGGTTATGGTGCTTGCCTGGCATGTGCGAGTACACAGGTTCAAACCCCAGCACCGTGTACATAACAAAGTGTTCAAGCAGCAAGGACCACATGAAAAACTAAATAATATTGATTCTTTTTCTCACACACTGTCCCTCTTTCTTTAAAAAAAAAAAAAAAAGAAAAGAAAAGAAAATTATGGATTGTTTAGGGAAATATACATGCCCAACAAAATTATTAAAAGAGGTTATGGAGGGGCTGGGGTGGTGGCTCAGTAGTTATACTGCCAGCCTGGTAAGTGCAAGACTTCAGTTTGAACCCCAGCACTACAAACACAGTGAACTGTTGGAGCACTGAAAGCCATGTGAAAACCTTAATAAAATTGATTTTCTCTTAAAAAAAAAAAAAAGAAAAAAGAAAAAGAGGTATGGAGAATAACAACAGTCAGATTACCGTTTCTTCCCCTGTGGAGAGAGAAGTAGAAGCGTGGTCCAGGTAAGCATAGTGGTATTGTTAATGCTTATTAACTGGGACAAATTCTAGATTCAAGGTGATTTGTTTTACTAAGTTTCATTACACACATTTTTTTTTTTTGAGAAAATATTACAAGCCAAAAAACCTCCAAGTTTAGGTCCAAAAACATTCAGTGACATTTCCTTCTACTTTGAAGAAAATCCCAGAGAGCAAGGATTCAGGACTGGGATCCTTAAGCCTTTGGCTCTCTCACTGTGCTTCCTTAGGGAATGCCCCTGACTCTCAGCTATTCAGTTTGAAAATACAAAAGATCTCATTCTGGATAATGCAGACAAGTTGGCACAGTTTTTGTTGACGAAGCCTTTTTCTCTGTCACCCTTAAGGAATTGCTCCAACTCTGCTTACTTCTCATTCATTTCCAAAGTGCTCTGATACTTAGGGTGGGAATGAAATATTTTAAAGTTTGTTGTGTAAGTTTCTCTGCACAATTCCATCCAAGCACCCTCTTCTTTTTAAATCTGATGAAACATCAAATATTATTGTATAAATTGTGATTACAAAAAAGCACAAAGATTAAAATTGCTTGTAATCTTATCACCAAATGACAATCACTGTTGATGTTCCAGTCTCTTTCCTTTCTGTCTCATTTCTGAGTGTGTGAATACACAGTTTATGTATTTTATGGGGCTGGAGCAGTAGCTCAGTGGTGGGAGCACTAGCCTGACATGCACAAGGACCCAGGTTCAAATCCCAGCACCACATACACAACTAAGTGTCAGAGAAACAAAGGCCAGATGAAAAAATAAAAATAAAATATATTTTCATAGTTTACGTAGTATAAAAAATAGAATCATATGCTTGGTACACTTAAAGCTGTGAAATTAAATGAGATAGTTAAGGAAGAATGTAGGTGGAAAAGATTCAAAGCCTGAGTCTCCACTATGGCATAATTACAAGTTGAGAAAGGGTAGCCTGTCAAGCAGAAGGGCAATAAGGAGAGGGTAGTGTCGGAAGAGAAAATAGAAAACAGTACTTGAAGAATATCAAATCAAGGGCTGAAGCACTGGCTCAGCAGTTACTGCGCTTGCCTGGCATGCATGAGGATATGGGTTTGAACCCCAGCACCACGTACATAATGAAGTGTCAGAGCAATGAAAGCCACATGAAAAACTAAATAAAAATTGAATCTTTCTCTCTCTCTCATTGTCTTTCTCTTTTTTTTTTTTTTTTTCAGGGCTGAGGACCGAACTCAGGGCCTTGCGTGTGTTAGGCAAGTGCTCTGCCACTGAGCTAAATCCCCAACCCCTGTCTTTCTCTCTTAAAAAAAAAAACAAACAAAAAAACAGAAAGAAATATCGAGTCAAGCCAGGTGTAGTGGTACACACTGTAATCCCAGCAGCTCAGGAGGCTGAGGCAGAAGGGTCGCAAGTTCAAACTCAGTCTCAACAACTTAGTGAGGCCTAAGCAACTTAGAAAGACCCTGTCTCAAAATAAAAAATAAAATGGGCTAGGGATGTGGTTCAGTGATTAAAAGGGCCTGAGTTCAGGGGTTGGGGATTTAGCTCAGTGGCAGAGCGCTTGCCTACACACTCAAGGCCCCGAGTTCGGTCCTCAGCCCTGAAAAAAAAAGGGGCCTGAGTTCAATCCTGGCACAAAAAAAAAATTTTTTTTTTTAAATAGGGGCTAGAGAGGTGGCTCAGTAGTTAAAGCACTTGCCTGGCATGCGCAAAGACCTGGATTTGAACCACATATATGTCTGGCTGCTGGAGAAATAAAGGCTTGATGAAAAAAAAAATGGGGTTGATTCTCTTTCTCCCTCTCTTTCTCTCTCTAAAAAGAAATAAAGAGAGAGAGAGAGAGAGCAAATACTGTGTCAAGCCAGGTGTGGTGGTGCATGCTTGCGGTTCCAGCTACTGGGGAAACTGAGAAGGAAGATCACTTGGGCCAGGAGTTCAAGGACAGCCCAGGCAGTATAGAAAGCCCCTGTCTCTAAAAAAAAAAAAAAGAAAACAAAAGAAAGAAGAGCTAGGGATGTAGCTCAGGGGTAGAGTCCTTGACTGGCACATCCAGTACCCTGTGTTTAATCTGCAGCACCACCAAAAAAAAAAAAAAAGTTAATTTTTTTTTTTAAATATTGAGTCAATTGCTACTTACGGATCAAAAGAAAATGACTTTTGAATTTAACAATGTGGAAGTCATTGGTGACCATGGTGAGAGCTATTTCCATGCGATGGAAATGGTGGAGCAACAGCCTGGCTGGAGTAGATCCAAGAGAAAACAGAAGAGAAAGAGGAGCCAGAGGAAGAGAAAAGTCTTCTTCTTTTTTGTTTTTGTACTGGATATGAATCCAGGGGCACTTAACCACTGAGCAACATCCCCAACCCTTTTTTATTTTTTATTTTGAGACAGAATCTTGCTAGGTTGCTTAGGGCCTCACTAAGTTACTGAGACTGGCTTTGAACTTTCCACCCCCCTGCCTCTGTCTCCTGAGTTGCTGGGATTATATGAGTACACCACTGCACCCAGCTTGGAACAAAAAAAAAACTTTGAAAAGGATTTCGGTTATAGAGGAAAGAAGAAAAATAGAGGATAGTTTTGTAAGGAAGTATGCTTTTTGTTTGTTTTAAAGTAGAATAAATGATGGTGAGTTTACATGCTGGTAGGAAAGGTCTGGGAAAATGTCAGATGCAAAAAATACATGAGAATATTACTAGAGTAACACTAAGAAGTAGGTGAGAAGGGATAGGGTCTCATTTACTGATCTTTTGTTATAGGAAAGAAGGCAGGGTACACATACACAAAAGCATGAAAATATGTGGATATGTTGGGAATTTGCAGACATTCATTTCTGACCATGTTTATGATTTCTCAGTGAAATAAGAAGAAAGGTCATCATCTGAGAGTGAAGGTAGAGAATATTGGTAATTTGATGTAGGCACAGTGGCACATGCCTATAATCCCACTTGGGAGGCTGAGACAGGAGGATTGCGAGTTCAAGGCCAGCCTCAGCAATTTAGCAAGGCCCTAAGCAACTTAGTGAGACCCGTCTCAAAAGAAAAGATAAAAATAAAAAATAGGCTGGGGATGTAGCTCAGAGGTAAAGCACCCCTGGATTCAATCCCCAATACCAAAAGCAAAAACAAACAAAAATAAATAAAAAACAAAAGAAAAAGAAAATATTGGCAATTTGAGAGGCAAAGAGAAGCTATAAAATTGTTGTTTAGGTACTATGGTCTGCTGTGTTCTCCCAAATCCATATATTACAAACCTAATCACTGAGCCCAGTGTAGTCCCAGCTACTCCAGGAGGCTGAGGCAGGAAAATCGCCTGAATCTAAGAGTCCAAAGCCAGCCTGGGCAAGATAGAGAGATTCCAATGGGGTTGAAGAAGAAAAGAAATAAAGCTCTCAGGGCTGGTGTGTTGACTCAGTGGCAGAGCACTTACCTGGCATGCACAAGGACCAGGGTTCGAACCCCAGCACCACATATACAACTATGTGTTGGAGGAAAAACCAAAAGAAAATCTAAATAAAATTGACTGTCTTTCTCTCTCTCTCTCACTCCCCCTCTGTCTTTAAAAAGAAAGAAAGAAAGAAAGATCAATCTCTGGTAAAGGTGGATACACTAGATAATTATACAAGCTAGTACCATATATATTTTTTTTTTAAAAAAAAGAGTGAGAGAGAGAGAGAGAGAAAGAATGAATCAATTTTATTTAGTTTTTCATGTGGCTTTTGTTGTTCTGACACTTAGTTGTGTATATGGTGCTGGGGTTTGAGTCCAAGTCCTTGCATATGCCAGACAACCACAGTAACCATTGAGCCACTGCTCAAGCCCCTAGTTCTATATTTTTAAAAATCCTCAAGCATCAATGTGATGTTAGGAGGTGGGCATCTTTTTGTTATTGATTAAGTTATGAAGACAGAGCCTTCATGAATGGGATAAATGCCCTTATAAAAGAGGCACAGAAAGTTGTCTTTCCCCTCCATCATGTGAGGACACAGCTAGAAGGTACCACCTATGAACAAGATTGGGCCCTAGGTTGGGCTGGTGGCACAAGCCTGTAATTCCAGTGATTTGGGAGACTGAGGCAGGAGGATGGCAAGTTCAAGGGAAGCCTCAGCAACTAAGCCAAGCCCTAAGCAACTTAGTGAGAGCCTGTCTCAAAATAAAAAAGAAAAAGGACTGTGGATATAGCTTAGTGGTTAAGAAGGCCCTTGCCAAACACCAGGTCTGCTGGTGTCTTAATCATAGACTTCTCAGCCTCCCACTGAGAAATAAATTTATGTTATTTATAAGCTACCCAATTTGTGAGATTTTGTTAAAACAGTTTGAATGGTCTAGGACATTAGGAGAATAAAACTATGAATTCACTAGAGAAACATAATGTCATTTCTGTCATTATGAAACTATTAGTTGTTCATGATCATGAATGAAAATTGACAGCACTCATTACGATTGTATGTTCTACCCCAAATACACTGAACCTCCCGGGTGTAGACACCAAATCAGGCAGAGATATAAAAAAAGATCAAACTGACAGGCATGGTGGCGTATGCCTGTAACTCCAGCAACTCTGGAGGCAGAGGCAGGAGGATCTCAAATTTAGGACCAGCTTCAGCCACTTAGAGAGGCTCTAAGCAACTGAGTGAGACCTTGTTTCAAAATAAAAAATAAGAGGCTGGAGTGGTGGCTCAGTGGTTACAGAATTTGCCTGGCATTCGCAAGGACACGGGTTTGAACCCCAGCACCACATACACAACGAAGTGTCAGAGCAACATGAAGACTAAATAAAATTGATTCTCTCTCTCTCTCTCACTGTCCCTCTCTCTCTTTAAAAAATATAAATAAATACATAAAAAGGGCTGGGGATGTGGATCAGTGGTAAAGTACCCCACATACACAATGAAGTATCACAGCAATGAAAGTCATATGAAAAACTAATAAAATTGATTCTCTTTCTCTGTCTCTCACTTTCCCTCTCTCTTTAAAAAATAAGCTATATGCTTCCTCGAATTATTTTTTCATGAAAAATAGGATGAAATATATTTGTTTTTTTTTCTTTTTAAGAGAGAGGGATAGTGAGAGAGAGGAAAAAAAGAATCAATTTTATTTAGTTTTTCACATGGCTTTCAATGCCCTGATACTTCATTGTGTTCGTGGTGCTGGGGTTTGAACCTGCGTACTCTCGCATGCCAGGCAAGTGCCATAACGGCTGAGCCGCTGCTCCAGCCTGGATGAAACATATTCGTACCAATACAGAGCTGTTGTTTTCTTTATTTTATTTTTTAACTAATGTTTACTCAGTATTCCTCTCTTCGTTCTAGTCTTTCAACTTCATGGTCATCAATCTCCCTATTTACCTAATTTATCCTCATGCATGCCAGGCAAGCGCCTTAACTACAGCACCACCGATCCAGCCCCTATGCTCCACTTCTTAAAGGTGCCAGCTCCTCCCAACGTTGCCACACTTAGGACCAAGTTTCAAGCACTTGAACCTCTGGGGGACACACTGAAACTGTATCCGAACCATAGTATCATTCTACTCCACATAAAAACAATTACAAAAATAACTATAGTTGCCTGGTGCAGTGCACACCTGTAATCCCACTGACTCAGAAGGCTGAGGCAAGAGGATCACAAGTTCAAAGCCATACTCAGCAACTTAGCGAGGCCCTAAGCAACTCAGTGAGACCCTGTCTCAAAAAATAAAAATAAAAAACAGGCTAGAGATGTGACTCAGTGACTGATTGCCCTTCAATCCCTAGTATCAAAAAATTAAAATAAAAATAATTATATTTTAATTTAATACTCTGTGCTCAGTATAAGACTCAGCATTTTAAATGAACTATATTATTTAATATCCAGAACAATCCCAAAAAGTGATTTAGTGTTACTGAACCCATTACACAGATAGAGGAACTGAGGTTTAGAGCAGTTAAGCAATTTGCTTAAAGTCACACAATTGAGTGAGGGCTCAAATTTTAGTCTAACTCCTGAAAAGTTTATGTCCTGGGAAATTCCTTTGGTCTCTAATAGATCTCCTGTGCCTAGGCCCCAAGTATCCAATGAAATTGCTTGAAATTTCTCCGAAACTAGAGATACAAGCCCAAGGATGACCAACACTCTCTCAAAGTGATCCTCAGTTCTAGTTCTCAGAGTCCAGCAACACACAAACTTCCGGTGAAATTATCCAAGAGGAATTCCAAATGTGAGGCGGAGCAGTGTGAGGAGAGGCAGGCAAGCAAGCCTAACCACTTACTCTGGTTCTAAAGGTGACACCCACAGATGGAAGTCTCCACTCTCCACGATGCCTGACATTGCCCAAACTCACCGTCTGATATCAAAATTTAGCAGATGGTTTTTAAACTAACCATCTAACATTTGAATCAGCAAATTTACGTTTGTGTCCAACACTTACTTCTCAGTCTTCTATTTTTTTCTTTTTATCATTTTCAGAAGCCTGGGACCCCATGCTTTCTCCATCCTTGTCTCATTTCTTTTCTTAGCAAAAGAAGGTTTAGGGATTGGGGATTCAGTTCAGTGGCAGAGTGCTTGCCTAGCATGGGGAAGGACCTGAGTTTGTTCCTTGGCCCTGAAACAAAAAAAAGAAAGTTTAAAATTATTTATTACAAGTAGGGCACAGTGGCACTTATCCTAGCAATTCTGGAGGCTGAGGCAGGAGGATCGCAAGTTTAAGGCCAGTTTCAGCAACTTAGCGAGGCCATAGCAACTTAGCCAACCCTGACTCAAAATAAAAATATGAAAAGGGCTGGGGATGTAGCTCAGGGTTTGAGCTCTCCTGGACTCAATTTCCAATGCCAATAAATAAATAAAATAAACAATTAACTCCAAGGTACGAATTAAGCTTATCTTCACTAGCCGAATTTACACTTACTTTTTTTTTTTTAAGAGAGTGGGGCAGTGAGAAAGAGAATCAATTTTATTTAGTGTTTCATGTGGCTTTCATTGCTATGACACTTCATTGTGAACATGGTGCTGGGGTTCAAACCTGTGTCCTCAAGCATGCCAGGCAAGTGCCAGAACTGCTGAGCCACCGCTCCAGCCCCTACATTGACTTTCTTTAAATGACTTGATTTCTGATCATGAACTATTAGGCCTCAGACAAGGAAACATTTAGCAGCTATGGAGTCTTCTGGTCATGGTCGTTCTGAATAATCCCTTGTTTTCACTTGGCTTACCTTGTTTATGTCTGGCCCTGTTCAGGAAAAACTCCCTTTGCCTTTGATCCTAGCACTTTCCCCCTATTCATTTCAAGAGACAAACCTGAAAGTCAAGCTCATGAGACATCAAGGTAGGAATTAAGTTTATATGTATTTCCTCAATACTTCTAATAAGTATTTAATCTGGATGTGGCGGCACCTGTCTAAAATCCCAGTGGCTCATGAGGCTGAGGCAGGAGGATCACAAATTTAAAGCCAGCCTCAGCAATTCGGTGAGGCCCGTAGCAACTTAGTGAGATCCTGTCTTAAAAAATAGGGCTAGGAATGTGGTTCAGTGGTGAAGTGCCCCTGGGTTCAATGCCTGGTACCAAAAAAATAAATAAATAAATAAATAAACAAGAGAATTTATTTAATCCTCATAGTAACTCTGGGAGATAGGTACTATTATTATTGTCATTTTATGAGTAAAGAATTTGGGGCTTAGGAGGTATAAGTGGGACCATGCTGAAACCTAGAACTAGCTCATACTAAAGCTCAGGCATTGACAGTTTGAGCTTAACATCGACTGAAGAGAAGTAGAGTGCGAGGGAATATAGCAGCAAAGTAACATAAATCATTTCTGGGGAGATTTAACAAAGTTTACTTTTTTTCCTCTCTCTCTCTCTTCACTACTGGGGATTGAACCCAGGACCTCACACATGCAAGACAAGCATTATCCTCAACCCTTTAAAAATTCTTTTTTCTTTTAAGACAGAGTAGGGTGTCATTAAATTGCTGAGGCTGCCCTCAACCTTGGTGATCCTCCTGCCTCAGCCTCCAGAGTAGCTGAGGTACATACCACCAGGCCCAGCATCTAGAAATTTCTTGTTTGGGCCTTTACTTCACCTAGGGTGAGGATGACACCACATTTCAATGATTACTTCAATGACCAAAGAAAGTACATGGTGAACTAAAGGCCAGCATTTTAGTTTAGTAGGGAAGTTAAAACTATACCTACTTGTGCCCATACCAACGCTGATCAGAACCTGTTATTCCAGTGTAAGCATTGCAGCCACACTTGTTGGATGAGACTTCACGTCGGACAAAGTTCAAAGGATCAATTGCACCTCCTCAAAAACTGAAGGTTAAGACTATAACCATCAGTATAGGAAGCCAAATGTTGTGGGTAATTGCAGATAATGAAACAGTGATGGCCTAGAGGACACAGCAAGGACACAGGGCAACTTTCAAGTGGGGAAATTCAGTGAGGGAACTGGTTTTGAAGCTGCATATACATAGCACTTTACAGAAATCAAGAAAACACCAATTGTCTATATCAACCATTGGGGTGTTAATGAAAACCGTGTGAAGACTAAACCCATTTTCCCCTGAGGTGTAACCCCCACAAAATGGTCTGGAGTCTTTCTTGGCTTGTTGGTTTCAATCCTGAAGCCATCCCAGAATTGATTCATCCCTTTATGGTCTTTAGAATATACAAATCCACTACAATTGACAGCCTCAGACATTCTTGAGAAAGGGTCCTCATCGAGAGCGGGTCTTTGCCTAAACCAAAATCTGGCAGGAGGGTTAAAGACAGGGGCAAAAGTTAAGAGACAGTGGTGGTAGAAGGTACAGTCAATTCCACATCTGAAAGGAGAGTATCCACCTGAGTTTACAGAAAATAATATGCAAGAAACGGCAGGCGTGCAGCCAGCTACTTGGGAGCTGAGGTGGGAGGATCATGAGCCCGCGAGTTTGAGACCTTGAGATCAGCCTGGGCAGCACAGTGAGACCCCATCTCAAAAACAAAAAGCAGTTGTGCTAGCCATATAGGGTATTCCATATGTTTTGGCCAAACGCGGACTTATACATGAATATGACCTGTATAAAATCAATGAAATCCTGTGCTCACTTCCTGGTTTGTTTTAGTATAACGACACTTTGAATTGTAAAGCCACTCACTGACACCTACAAACGCTGTCATTAATCATCTTTCCTGAGGCATGCCCCCAAAGCTCCCAAACACACACACACACTCTCTCTCTCTCTCCTCCTGCCACTGCATTAGTGGCAATAGAGCAATCTTGGCAAGCTTCTCCAAAAGCTGCGCCTCTACCCTTCCCCCTTCGCAATTTTCAGACCAGTGGCCAGAAGCTGCACCCTTCTTCAGGTACACCTGGATGGAGAAGAGTAGGACATTTATTCATTTCCCTGTTTTCTTCCGCCTCTGAAAATTCTGCTACATCCTCAGGCAGCTTTCCAATCATACGCCTCCTGCTGGTGCACAGAGGCACTGCAAGCAAGAGCCAAAGACCATAACCAAATGTAAAAAATAAAAAATAAAAATAAAATATATATATATGCATATATATGTCAAATAAAATTAGAAGATAAGAAATGACCCAGGAGAAAACAGTCAATTTTCTTAATATACAAAAAACTTACAAATCAATAGGGAAAGAAAACAATAAGCCAACAGGAAAATTGACAAAAATTATAAATAATTGTAAAGCACAAAGATTACTCTGGTAGTATTTACAAAGGCTAGAATATTAACCAAGGTCTATCCCAGAAGGAGGGATATCTGAAAAATAAGTCGGTTAAAAATTAGGATATTTAGTTGGGCACAGTGGCACACACCTGTAATCCCAGTGGCTTAGGAGGCAGGAGGATTGCAAGTTCAAATCCAGCCTAAGCAACTTAGCGAGACCTTCCTTGTCTCAAAATAAAAAGTCCTGGGGATGTGGGTCAGAGCTTAAGTGCCCCTGGACTCAATCTCTGATACCAAAAAAAGAAAATAAATAAAAAAAACCCCAAAAATGGATATTTAGATGGGCACAGTAGCATGTGTCTATAGTTCAGCTACTTGGGAAGCTGAGATGGGAGGATCCTTTGAGCCAAGGAGGAGTTCAAGCATCATCCTGGACAATATAGCAAGACCTTGTCTCAAAAAAAGAAGAGAACATTTTAGATATAGGGCATATGGCAAGAGTTCATTTGCTGACTTTTTATTATGATTTTTAATGTTTTGTATTTGTGTAACAGTAGAGGAAGAAAGGGTTACAATTCAGTCCTGGTTGAAGTCCCCTTTGCAAAAGTGATTATAGAAGCTAAAGAAGAACCACCACCACAGTACTGGAGTAAAGGCCAGAGAGAAATTGGATTCTTTTTTCTTTCTTTTTTTTGGGGGGTGGGAGTGGGGTGGGGGAGAGGTACTGGGGATTGAACCCAGGAGAGATTTACTATTGAGCTATGCCCCAGATCCTTTTTATTTTGTTTATTTGTTTGAGACAGGGTCTCACTAAGTTGTCCAAGCTGGTCTATAACTTGAGAACAGAAATCCTCCTGCCTCAGCCCCCCAAGTTTTTGGAATTACAGGTGTGCACCACCACACCTGGTTGGATCTCTTTTTCTGAGACCCTCCAAGTACAACATTTTTCCCTCTTGTCCTCCCTCCTTCCCTCCCTTCCTTCCTTCATTTCTCTGTCTTTCATATGGAGTCTTGCTATGTAACCCAGGCTGGCCTCAAACGTCTATGCTCAAGTCATCTTCCTGCCTCAGTGTCACATGTAGCTGGGACTACAGGTGTGCCACTGCACCCAGCTTTAAGTGTAAGTTCTTAACACGAGCTGAAGTTATTATGTAATACAGTTCCATAAGACTGATGTATTTGTGATTACAAATATTTTATATTTTCCCACTGATTGGTATAATCAGCATAGCAGATTATATTTTTCAAAGATAAAAGATAGTGCAACACTATCTCCCATTCTTCATGCCCGTGGAGAGCCATTCTACTTCCCCCATTAGAAGGTGAAATCTATCCTCCCACTCTCTTAGGCGGACCTTTCTGACTGTCTTGACCAATAGAATACAGTGAAGTTACTCTATGCCATGCATTTCTAATTGGTTCTCTTGGCACATTCAGTCTTGGATCTTAGCCATTGTTCTGTGGGGAAGCCCAAGAAGTCAGGGAGAGAGGCCCATGTGATGGGGAACCAAGCTCCTAGCAAACGTTCCAGCCAAGTGAATGAACCATCTTAAATGTGGGGTCTCTAGGCTCCCATTGAGCTGTGTTGGCTAATGCTGAATGGAGCAGAGATAATCCTTCCGAACTGAGTCCTGCCCAAATGCAGATTCATGAACAAAATAAATGAATCTTATTATTTTAAAAGCTTCTGTAAAGTCTATAGTCCCAGCTACTCAAGAGGCTGTGAGGTAGGAAGATTGCTTGAGATACGAGTTGAGCCAGCCTGGGCAGTACAGTTAGATCTGGTCTCTTAAAAAACAAAACAAGCAAACAAACAAACCCCTATTTTGAAGTAGATTATTATAGACCAATTGAGAAATGCAATAGCCAGGATAAATGATCAGAGACTATAGTGTGCCTGCCAACGTATTATGGACATTTCATTTACTCATTAAATGTATTTCATTCCAAATTCCGGTCTGCGTGCTGGAAATACAGCAGTGACTGATAGTAACAGATGTTGTCCCCTTCCTACCTTCACAGAGTGTTTGTGGCTGGGAAGGCAGATAGACTACAAACAAATTAACAAGTAAATGTATAACTGCTAAGGTGGTGATAGATGCTATTGAGAAAAAGCAGGGTACAGGGAATAGACAGAGAGAGGTGTTCTGTTTTAGATGTAGTGGCTAGGGAAGGCCTTTCTGAAAAGAAGATAACTGAACAGAGACCTGAAAGAGGTCAGGCAGCACACCAAATGAGTATCTAGAGACAAGAAGTTAAAGGAGTGTGATTGGAAACTGTGTGGAAGCAGGATGAGGGAAGGATGAATGAGAAGAGATGAAGACAGAGAAACATGGTGAAACCAAAGCACATAGGGTTTTGTAGGCCCTGATGAGAGGTTTGGACATGAGGGCTTTGAGTACAGATGTGACATGATCCGACTTTTATTTTGTTTTTAAGGTGCTGAGGATAGAACCCAGAGCCTCATGCATGTTAGGCAAGCACTCTACCACTGAGCTACACCCATAACCTTTCTTAAGTTTTATTTTGAGACAGGATCTTGCCAAGTGCCCAAACTTGGGACCGGAGTGGTGGCTTAGCAATTATAGCACTTGCCTGGCAGGTGTGAGAACCTGGGTTCGAATCCCAGCACCACATATACAACAAAGTGTCAAAGCAACAAAAGCCAAATGAAAAACTAAATAAAACTGATTCTCTCTCTCTCTCTTTCTCTCTCACTCTCTCTCTCAAAAAAACAATAATCTGTAGGAGGGCAAGGTTGGAAGTAGAGAGAACTATTTTTTTGTTGTTGTTGGACATAGTTTTACATATTGGAGGGAATCCTTGTTCCATTTATGCATACGTGGATATTGACATAGTAAGTTAAAGGTGATCCTAGTCCAGGATTTCCTCGCCTTCATTCATTCCCTGATCTCATGTCTCCTTGGTAATACCCTTATGCTATAATTGGAAGTAAGCATATACATGTATATTAATTTTGAAATTTCTGAGTTTCTCTGCCTGCCTGCAGAGAGAACTGTTAAGAGGTTAACACTACATATACATATATATATATGTATATACATATATATATATATACACACACACATACATACACATGTATATATACATACACACAGAGAGGGTTTAAGAGCTTAATTAACTTATTAACCTCCATATATATACTACCATATGTATATAACCTCTATATGTATATGTACACACATGTATATACATATTCATATATGTGTGTATGTATATATATATTTAAAGTACAGCCACCAGGATATGGATGTGGAACTTGAGAAAGAGACATTAAATGTAACTCTAAGGTTACATTTATTGCTCTACACCAAAAATATTGTGTTCTCGTCTTACCTCTTTCATCAGAGTTCTTGGAGTCATTCTGTGTATTCAAACACTATCTGATAGCCATGATGCAAACAACAAACGCCATTCAGATGACTCCTTTAAGCACAGACTCCCCAAGATGCTGACGCCACACAGAAATGTGGAAATGACTCAGGGCATTATGATCATCACTCTGAGGTCGTCTGTAACAAATATAATTACACCTTTATGTTTGCAGTATTTCCCTGAGTTGGCTTTATTATGATATGCTATGAGGAAAATCAATAATTTATGTTGTTTTCCCCCAAATAATTGGTGAACTTGCGTGTGAATATCTTAGATCTTCTCTATATGACCAAATAACTAAAGAGGGAGACATATTTTTAGTGCGATTTAACAAGTGACTTCTTCTATGGATTTATGGAGTTTGCATTATTCATTCTTGTTTCTCCCAGTAGCTGGAACTGCAGGACTGTGCCCAACAATTTCATTTTTATTTATTCCTTTTTTTTCCCCAAAGAGATAGACAGAGAGAGAGAGAGAAAGAGAGTGAGTCAATCCTATATATATTTTTTAAATCTGGTTTCCATTTCTTCTCCACTCAGTTGTACCTGTGGTGATGGGGATTGACCCTGGGTCCTCAGGCATGCCAGGCAACTTCTCTGTCTGCTGTACTACCTCTCCATCTCCTCACCTTTATTTTTTTATTTTTATTTTTTAAAGAGGGACAATGAGAGAGAGAGAGAGAGAATCAATTTTATTTAGTTTTTCCATGTGGCTTTTGTTGTTCCAACACTTTGTTAAGTACGTGGTGCTGGGGTGTGAACCCTGGTCCTCACACATGCCAGGCAAGCACAATACCTCTGAGCCACCATTCCAGCCCCTCCTCACTTTTTTTATTTTAAATAAATAGTAGTTAATTGAGCCAAAGAATGTTCATATTTAAGTAACCAAAATTAATCTTGGAAGATCTTCCAAACTCCAATGTACACAGTTATGAAATTTTCAGAATACTGGGTCCCTGTTTTAGCACAATCTGAAGGCCGGCTCAGATCCAAAATTATTACTGATGATGGCCGCTCGTCTTCCACCATGGTAGACTGTAGCATCCATTTCTTCAAATGTGAAGTGACAATAATGATCCTATTACAGTAATTTTAAGGATTATATAGAAAATGTAATAAATGTCTGGCATAAGGGCTGGTGCGGTAGCTCAGCGGTTATGGCACTTGCCTGGCATGCAGGAGTACGTGAGTTCAAACCCCAGCACCACATACACAGTGAAGTCTCAGAGCAGTGAAGGCCACATGAAAAACTAAATAAAACTGATTCTCTCTTTCTCTCTCTCTCTCTCACAGTATCTCTCTTTGTTTTTTTAAGAGAGAAGGACAGAGAGAGAGAGAGAGAGAGAAATAGGCAGACAGAATCAATTTTATTTAGTTTTTCATGTGGCCTTTGTTGCTCAGACACTTAGTTGTGTACGTGGGTGCTGGGGTTTGAACTCGTGTACTTGCACACGCAAGGGAAGCACCCTAACCGCCAAACCACCACTCCAGCCCTGTCCCTCTCTCTGTCAAAAAAAAAAAAAAATTGCTTGGCATAGACCATAGCTCTACCACTGAGCCCATATTATTTTTAATATACAGATATCCAGAAGCTCCTTTTCTTGTCTCCATGCAATACACCCCAGTCAAGTAAGTCTGGGTCACTAAAATCAACAACAGGATCAGTAGAAACCAGTGAAAGTCAAGCAGATCCTTCCAGAGTGGGCAGTACAGACACTTCAGGTTCTGTGATCTTTAGTGGGTAGGAAGTTGACTGAAGTACCTCCCTTGGACCCAGCCATGAAGAAACCTTGCTTGACCCTGTACTTTATAAAGCCTTGCACAGAAACAAAAATGTAAAAAAGGAAGTTTATTAAAGTATACATGGCTACAAAACAAACAAAAGCAGCACAAGGTTACAGCTGCCTCTGTCCCTTAGGACTTGACACTCACTCTACCCAGAAACTAAGATCCGGCCTGGTGATCAGTACCTTCCAGGCCCCAGGGAAATACTGCTCCACATTTCTTGTGCTGTGTCCTCAAGACAAAAGGCAATTGTTCCGAAGATCATGAAGATTTTGGTTTTGTGCTACTGTTGACGTTTGAAATGGTCATTCCTTTGCAGTGCAGGAGGACTTGAGTAATGGAACTTTTTACATAAGAGAAGAAAAACAAATTAACTTACAAATCCTTTTCTTTCTGATAACATGAATGCAAAAGATTCTTGAATAATGAAGTATCATGTCTGAATAGAGCTAAGAATCCATTTTCTTGCCTGTCTTCATGATCTAATTCATCATTCTAATTCATCACGTTAAAATAGCTAGATTTTATTTAGATGAGATACAAGATGCTCTGGATGAGGAAATCTAGACAACAAAGGTGCTTATATCAAGAGCAAATCAGTTTGACAGAAAAACAAATTTTGAGTTGGTATGAAGATTAAAATTTTAGACAATTTTTTTTAGTGCAGGGGATTGAATCCAGAAGTGCTTCAACACTGAGATATAACCCCAGTCCTTCTTATTTTTTATTTTGAGACAGGGTCTCACTCAATTGCTGAGGGTCTTACTAAGTTGCTGTGATCCTCCTAGGCTGCTGGGAGACTTGCTAGAGGACTGCACCACAGATTTGCTAGAGAAATTTTTTATTTCTAAATTGAATGAAACTACAAAAGAAATGTTTAGTGAAAGTGACAGTTTAATTAAATGCCAGGACATTTAGTACTAGTAAACAAGTTTGCGTGACTGTACAGAAGAAAATACAAATAAATCTAAAACAGATTTCTCTCTATATATATATTTTTTTAATTTTTACAAGACAGGGTCTCATTATGTACCCTAGGCTGGCCTCAAACTCCAGGTTTCAAATGATCCTCCTGCCTCAGCCTCCAGAGTATTGGGACTGACTACAGCCATGCATCATCTTTCACGGCTTGAGATTATTTTCTGACCCTGAAAGATCAGTGTATATAGTCTAATTGAAAATATATTTGAATAAATAAGAGCAGCACATTACTATTCTATTTTTCTTTATCTTACCCTAGTATTGAATCATTGGAAAGAAGGGGCTGGAGCCTTGGCTCAGTGGTTGCAGCACTTGCCTGACATGCACCAGGACCCCTGTTCAAACCCCAGCATCATGTACCCAACTAAGAATCAGAAAAACAAGACCCAGATGAAAAAATAAATAAAGTTGATTCTCTCTTTCTTTCTCTCTCCCTCTGTTCCTCTCTCTTAAAAAAAAAAAAAAAGAAATATTGGAAAAAAGAATTTACCAAAACCTTCATAGATTTAGTACTACTACTATTACTAATAATGTTATCAAGAGACTATGAAAACTGCAATAAAAGTGCTGGTAATTTCTATAACAGTAGCATTAAAATCTTTAGTAATGTTTTCTGTAAAAATAATAATTTATCATGACACACTATCACATTGTTTAAATGTGATATATAAAAATCATGGTTCATTTCCAAATGTTAAGTATTACTTTAAGGATTTTGTTTAAAATTCCAGTTTCTCTTGCTTCAGCAGAACAAAATTTCTCCAAACAGAAATTAATAAAAACTATTTCAGAACAGTAATGATGTTGTTGTTTAACTTGGCATTACTATCTGTGGAAGATAAATGATGTAATAACTTAAGGATAAAGTAAACATTTTGTTGAAATGAATGAAAAGGAAATTTTATGGAATAAATATACTGTATTATAACTTATGAATTGTATATCTTATTAATCATCAAAATACCATAGCCTAGCTGGGCGCAGTTGTGCATGCTTGTAATCCCAGTAACTTAGTAGGCTGAGACAGGAGGACTGCAAGTTTGAGGCCAGCCTACGCAATTTAGCAAGACACTGTCTCAAAATAAAAAATGAAAAGACAGGCAAGGCCCCGAGTCCTCACCTCAGTCCTAAAAATAAAAATAAAAATAAAAAATAAAAAGGACTGGAGAATGGAGTGTGACTTAGTGGTAGAATACCCCCGAGTTCAATCTCTAGTACCAAAAGAAAAGGAAAGCAAGCAAGCAAGCTCAATAGTCTATCATCAAAACACCCAGATACCCTCAATCATAATTGTTTGGTATTTTGTTGAATTTCAGTTATGTTAAAATCCATTGGTTGGGGTTGGGTTTGGGAGTGTAACTCAGTGGCAGAGTGTGTGCTTATTATGAGTGAAGCTCCAGGTTCTATCACCAAACAAACAAAACAGCCATAGCTTTATATACTTAAAAAAAAAAAAAAGAAACAAAGCTTATTCTTTATTTGGCTAATTTTTTCCACATCAACATACAGGTTTAAAATGTTTAAACATTTTCCTAATGGGCTGGAGGCGTAACTCAGTGGTAGAGCACTAGCGTACATGTGTGAGGCTCTGGTTTTTATTCCCAGCACAAAAAAAAAAAAAAAAAGAAAGAAAGAAAGAAAGAAAAAGTTCCAATGAATTAATATTTATAAAGAAGATCTAATTACAAAGTAGTTCACCCTTCATGTATAACTATAAACTCATGTAAAGCAAAAACTAATTATGATGAAAAATATTTAAACATTTTCACTAACTTAAGATACTTTTTTTGTTATTGCTGTGGGGAAATGAACCCAGAGCCTTGTGCCTGTTAGGCAAGTGCTCTATCACTGAGCAACATTCCCCAGCTCTGCTTATTTCTCTTCTACATGTAATATGTATTTGACATATTTGATGAAATGAAGTTTGCCTTTACTTCAAATACTATTTCAAAGTCGTTTCCCATTCTAACAGGCATCAATGTTTAATTTTTTATTTCGAAATAATTTCAAAACTACATATTGATTGTAACATCTGGAAAAGCATTTCCACCTACCCTTTCAAATTTCCTGTTGTTGACATTTTAACAAATTTGCCCACATCCAGCAACACTAGTGATTTTAAACTTTAACCATTTGAAAAAGGTGATACTGACCATGGATGCTGGATAAGTATGCCTATCCCCTGGTGTCACCAACAGCATTGACTAAACTAGCCACGCCAGACCCAACCTTCAGCTGTAACTAAGGGTATGAGTATAAATATTTTCAATTTTGTTGTTATAGATTATACAGTAAAAAGAAGGAAGATAGAACATTAATTTAACATGCTAGTTTGCTTCACAACTTCTAAATATTCACATGAATGATATATGGGCTTTCATATGTATTCTTGCCTAAAACATACAAAAGTTATGGGTGGGCCTACTTCCAGATAGATTTTCCTTCCTGATGCTTCTACCTCCAATATGAACAGGGCCTGATCTTTGGTAGGCTAGTAAGTTGATGAACCACCTGATTTCTATGAATATAAATTGCACAGCTTTTTATACTTTCAGAAGCTGCTCAGCAAAGGTTGCATGACATTTTTCCATGAGGAATATTTTAATATTTTCTCCTTTAGAGCTGTACTACAGAGTGGACTCCATGCCTGTTTTTACTATGAGATAGAAATTGCAAGTTGAAACCAGAAGTAACTGGCATCATACTTCTGGTTTGCTTCAGTGACAGCTTTTTGGAACCACCTACCCTTGTCAGCCTGGTTGGAAGCCCCTTTACCCAGCTCTAAGAACAAACAGCTGATGTCCTGATTCTTTCCTGTTTAATTAACCCTGTGTACACCCAGCTCCTAAGCCTAAGGGCAGGCTAATACCATTGGAAGATAAGGGTACAGAGTTAAATGAATAAAAATCACAGTCTTCTTTTTCTGGTGGAACCAATAAATTTCATTATTGGACAAAGTAGGATTTGTTTTCTGCTTTCCTGAAACTACCTGGCTTGATTGAAGCTAAATTTAAAATGCAGATTCTAGCCCCAAACCTCACAGTCTGATTCAGGAAAGGTGGAGGACATTTAAATATCTGCATTTTAACTAGTAATTAAATAATTCCCGTGCAAAAAGTCCAAAGACTACTCTGAAGTACTTTTTGGTGAGAAATACTTGTCCTTGAGGTGCTGTTGTGTTTGATTGGTTCTCTTAGTCTTTGAAGGGAAAACAAGGAAAGAAAACGGCTCATTTCCACAGTCACAATTAGGCACTATTAAGTTTTTTTGTTTTTTGTTTGGTACAGGGGATTGAACCCGGGGTGCCACAGTCTTTTTTACTTTTTTTTTGAGACGGGGTCTCGCTAAGTTGCTTAGGCTGGCTTTGAACTTGCGATATTCCTGCCTCAGCAGGAATTAGTTTTAAAAGAAAGAAAAAAGGGACTTAGAGATCAGGGAAGACAACATAGATAAAAGGATATAGGAAAAAGACAGTCCTAAGTAATTCTTGTACCATGAAACACACAATGAAGCACTTGGTGAATGCCTACCTGTGTTAACAGGGAGCCCTCCAAGTTCCTGCCCATTCTTGTAGGATTCTCTGCCAGCAGAGTTGGAACCTTTTGGCACTGAGGGTTTGTTCCGACAAGGCCAAGTCCAGCACTTACCCTCCAGCCAGCAGGGGGCGGAAGGCTGCGCACCTTGCGGCCGGCGCCCTCCCTCTTCCACACGTCTCTCGCGTAATCGTCGGCGCTACATACTGCGCTTGCGCACGAGCGACGGCCTTTTCTCCCCTGTAGCGCTGCGGGGCCTGCAGGTCTGTGTGGAACCGCGGACGCGGGTCTCTGTTCCGCAGGATGGTGAGTGGATACCTCGATCTCACGTCTGCGGATGAACGAGGGCTCCATCTCCTCCCCAGAACTCCAGCCTGGGCGCGTCTGACGCGGCGTAGGGGTCGGATGGCATTAGATTCCCGGCTCAGTAGTTCTCGGGCTGCGGCTCCCAGCGTGGCCTTAATGGCTGCCGCCCAGTGAGCGTACTTGGGGGGAGGGGTTGATGAAGAGGGTTGGTGAGCTTGGAGCCCGGGATTGGGAGACGGGTAAGTTTAGTAGACCGCGGGGAGAGTGCCCGCTGGTCCGAGGTGGCACCCGCGGACAGCCGGGTGGGGAAATGGCATGCATTCGGTCCTAAGCTAGCCGGGGGATGCTGGAGCGAAGGCGGGCTGTGAGCGTCGGACCCAGTTAGACCCCTAATCGCATCGTGGGTTTTTCACTAAAGCCTCTTATTTGACCTGTTTTTTGGAAAGCTCCTGCTCCTGGGTTGGGGAAGTGACTTTTAAGCCAAAACTGGCAGTGGAACTTGGAGGCCGTGGTGGCCCAGGGCCCCGGAAAGGGAGCTCGTTTAGTTTGGGATACGCGCCTCCTCTTTTTAAGTCAGTCGCTGGCCCTGGTTTTACATGATTGTTGAGACGGGGCTTTAAAGGTGGGGTGGAGTGTTACACTTGGGGGTTCAAGCTGCACATCTCCGTGCGTTTGGGGGTTCAGTGCTGTTTTAAGGGAAAGTCTGAGTGTGTTCTTACCGGGTTCGGTATTGTGGCAGCCAATTTAGGTTTTTCAAGAAGGTACCGAAGAAGTGAGAGAGATATGGTTATCTGAGATAAGGTTCTCTAAGTGAGATGTACAATATTCAGAGTAGTTGATTGACTTTGGGCACCGTTGATTGTTGTGCAGAGCAGTGCTTGGATGGTACTTGTATATGCGGAAAGAAGTACAGAAATTATAAGTCTTTAAAAACTTTTAATAAGCTGAACCCAGTATTTTGTGTGCTGATCTTTTTTTTTTTTACCACTTTGTGACAGATGGAAAGTAGAAAAAAAGTGATAACTTGACCCCAGAGATGCTGCAAAAGTTGACAGTTGTGTGGATTTGCTAACCCATGTAAAAGTGTCACAGACTAAAACATTTATGGAAATTTTAATAACATTCTTTCCTTTTTAAGGGGTTTGTTAAAGTTGTGAAGAATAAGGCCTACTTTAAGAGATATCAAGTGAAATTTAGAAGACGACGAGGTATGGGTAGTTTTTCATGTTTTCAGTATTAAAAGGATCTGCTTTGTTGTGGAGTATTCCTTTTTAAATTATTTTTCTTTCAGAGGGCAAAACTGATTACTATGCTCGGAAACGTTTGGTGATCCAGGACAAAAATAAGTACAACACACCCAAATACAGGATGATAGTTCGTGTAACTAACAGAGATATCATTTGTCAGGTAAGTTGCATTCTAGGCTCAGACTGGTAGGGGGGTAAAATAAATCCCATTCCCTTTTCTTACTGTGCTAGAGAAGTTGTACCTGGGAAGCACAGGTTAGAAAGGCAATTTAGTGCCTCCAGAAACACTGAATAGTTCATTTCCTTTTACTAAATCAAGAGCTGGACACAAGACAGTTAATACTAAGCAAATAAATAAACTTGGAAGTGTTTGGAAAACTTGACCTACTTTAATTTTATTTCCATTTTCCAATTTGGGGGAAAGAGTTGTAGAAACCTATTTTATATATGTATGCAGGGTGGGGAAATGTGTTGACCAAGTAGAAAGTACTTACCTGTATCAATTCCAGACTAAGCCTTGACTGGAAGAGGTAGGTAATTAATTGTAAAGATTAAATGAGAAGATTGTTCTTATTGTTTGAAATAGGTTTTTTTTTTTCTGTTAAAGAGAGAGGGACAGTGAGAGAAAGAATCAGTTTTATTTAGTTTTTCATGTGGTTTTTGTTGCTTGAACAGTTTGTTGTGTACTTAGTGCCAGGGTTCAAACTTGTGTCCTTGTACATGTCAGGCAGGAGCCATAACTGCTGAGCCACCTCTCCAGCCCCAAGAAATAGGTTTTAATAAAATGTACCAAAGCATCCTGTTTGAAAGACCATAAGGATCCTGGAGTCCAGTGTTCAGGACCTTTACAACTAGGGTTTGTGTGTGTGATACTAGAGATAGAACCCATGGCATTCACATGTACTAGTTAAATGCTCCATCACTGAGCTACATTCCCCAGACCTTTTTAAAAATTTATTTTGAGAGAGGCTGTCACTAAGACACCTAGAATGGCCTGGAGCTCCTGGAGTGAAGTGATCCTAACAATTGCTCGACTGTTCCATAGTTGACCAAGTCATAAATTGTAGTGGAGGTGAATAGGTTTGACAAACGGATGAAATGACACATATCTAGGTCCATCGAACTGTGTTTATGAGACAGGATCTGTCCATGTTATCCAGACTGGTCTTGAACTCAAATCCTACTGCCTTAGCCTCCTACTTGTGCCACTGCACCTGGCTCAGTTTTTCATTTTTTCTTTTGAAAAGAAGGTATTAGGTACAACTACTGAAGCAATGAAAGCAGAATACTAACCTGATTTTTCTCTTAATATAGATTGCATATGCCCGTATAGAAGGGGATATGATAGTCTGCGCAGCTTATGCACATGAACTACCAAAATACGGTGTGAAAGTTGGCCTAACAAATTATGCTGCAGCATATTGTACTGGCCTGCTGCTGGCCCGCAGGGTATGTATAAGATGACTTTAATAGATGTACTTTGGGGTTAGCTCGTTGTTGTATATTCATTGTTCGCAGATGGGTGAAAGTCTCTCAGCTTTGGTTTCAGGAGAGTGCTGACTGTTCTGTGGTTTACAAGGTTTTCAGCAGGGAAGGTGATTTTAATAATGCAAAATTTGATTGAAATGGCAATGCATTTTCTAATAGTCTGGGGAGGTGGTAGTTTGTCCTATTTCCTATCTAATTGTGGCTGTATCTAGACCATCTCTGTCCAGTAGAATTTTCTGCAGTGGTGGGAGATCTGTTATCTGCTGTTCTGTGGGATAGCTTGTGTGGCTGTTGAACACTTAATATGTATCTAGTGCTGTTGAGGAACTGACTTTTTTAATTTGAATTTGAAAAGCCACTCGTGGCTAGTGGCTACCTAATTATACACCAGATACCCTCATTACTCAGGTACACATCTTTGGATCACCAGAATATATTAAAAATACTTGTGGGGTTTCCCCTCCAGTCTCTCAGAATCTTTATTTTGATGTCCCAAGTGATTTGTATGCCCATTAAAATTTGAGAGACAGTGTTCTCAACATTTTGGGGGATAGGCATTTCCTACATATGCTATGTTAGTGCTGGTAGGAAATAAAAATGTTATTTTGCCTTATCTTTGGTATTGCTATTATTGACCTTGTTTTGCAGTACAGATGTTAAGCAGGTGCATCAGTGTTGAGGACCCATATCTTCATTGATTATGAGCATGTTTAATGGGAGACACGTTGTCATTATAGATGATAGCAATTTGGTGCAAAAGGCACTGCTTGTGCTGAAAACATAAGTGACTATACCAGCAGAAAAGTAGCGAAAATTGAAATAGTGTCATTGGACAGTAGAGCCATAAAAGATGTTTGCTTAAGTCCATCTTATGTTCACTTTAACTTACCCTAAAATTAATATTTGTTTACTACTTATAGCCAGGTAAGACTGAAGAAATTGGAGATCAGTTCCCTCAAATAAATATGAGGATCAAATTAAGTATTATGTAGAATGGTTTGACTATACTAAAACAGGTATATATTTACATTGACTTCTTTGTTAATAGCTTCTCAATAGATTTGGCATGGACAAGATCTATGAAGGTCAAGTGGAGGTGACTGGAGATGAATACAATGTGGAAAGCATTGATGGTCAGCCTGGTGCCTTCACCTGCTATTTGGATGCAGGCCTTGCCAGAACTACAACTGGCAATAAAGTTTTTGGGGCCCTGAAGGGAGCTGTGGATGGAGGCTTGTCTATCCCTCATAGGTAATATTAGTACTCAAAAACCTCATGTATGACTCTTGATATAACTGATTGGATTGTGGAGATTGCCAAATCAGTTAAAGAATGCCTGTTCTTAGGCTAGGTACTGTGCAAAAGGAACCTGGCAGGGCAGGAAGGAATTTTAACATTTCATAAATGATGAGACTCAAAGTGATTTGCCCAGGGTTTTGGAGCTAATAAGTGCAAGAGCTGGTGTGGAAATCACTGTCTTTTGCATATAACTTAATTTTGGTCAGAAATGAGCAGCATCTCCATTTCCTTCCCCCAGGAATTTCTTTTTCCATTTAGAATGAAAATTGGCTTAATGGATTAAGGAAAAAATGTGTATCTTAGAGCAAGAGTTTGGAACAAGGGCTTATGAAAAATGTCTAAACTTTCAACTGGAAATAAGATTGCAGATTGAAGGCCATTCTTGGAAGTAATGAATTTATAGTTCTTTTTAGTTTGAGTTGAGCTAATGATAAAAATGTTAACTGTGTAGATGCATCTTGGTTTTGTTTTTGTTTTTGTCTTGCAGTACTAGGGAATGAACCCAGGGTGTATCACATGCTGGGCAGACACTCTACCACTGAGCCAAATCCTCAACCCAGAACTTGATTTTTTTTTTTTTAACTTAAGGATAATTTAGTGGCTCCCCCTGCTTTTTGGGGGTAAGCCTAAAATAAAATTGAACTAGCAGTGTGGTGGTGCATGCCTGTAATCCTAGCAGTTCTGGAG
Organism: Aplodontia rufa; assembly: GCA_004027875.1. Lineage (NCBI taxonomy): Eukaryota > Metazoa > Chordata > Mammalia > Rodentia > Aplodontiidae > Aplodontia > Aplodontia rufa. Next base: position 49,803 of record PVKS010003841.1, read on the forward strand.
GCTGAGGCCAGAGGATTACAAATTAAAAACCAGCCTCTGCAACTTAGTGGGACTGTAAGCAACTTACACTCTGCCTCAAAATAAAAGGGGCTTCCGGTGTGGCTCAGTGGTTAAGTGCCCGCCCCTGAGTTCAGTCTCTGGTACAATAAAAGAAGAACAAAACAAAGGTGGATATGGGTGTGGTACTGCACGTCTGTAAGCCCAGGCTTCTTAGGATGAGGCAGGAAGATTGGCAAGTTCAAGGCCAGCCTGGGCAATTTAGACCCTGTCTCAAAATTAAATAAAAAGTTTTGGGCCCTACATTCTATTTACAATGGTCAAGCCTCACTGTTAAATAAAAGAAGCTAGTGAGGTACAAGTGCACCGAAAGTATTCTCGTTGGATGATTTTAATTGTAATCTTAGGCAAGTCACCTATTCCCTCTCAGGCACCATTGAGAAATTATAGGATTTGGGGGATAAATTTTGAAATTGCTTCCTATGCTAATATGGAGAATATTTTTACTGGTAGAAAGCCTTGGTAATAGTTTAAAAGTGTTTGTGGCTAGATGTAGTAGGGTACTCTTAGTCCAGGCTGTTTGGAGGATTACTTGAGCCCAGGAGTTTAAGACCAGCCTGGGCAATGTAGTGATACTCTTGTCTCAAGAAAAAAAAAGTGTGGCATGAACTTCTTTTGTCTGTGGAATTCAGAAATGAGCTGCTGAATGATGATATCCCACTAACTGAGCAGTCAGTAGTTGGTCCTTTGGTTGCATATGATGCAATAATTGTTTCAAGACGGGACTGATGGCAGCTACTGAAATGAATTCCTGTGAGTGAACAAATTTCAGTCAGTATATATTAAAATACAAAATGCTTTTTTTTTAGTACAAAACGATTCCCTGGTTATGATTCTGAAAGCAAGGAGTTCAATGCAGAAGTACATCGGAAGCACATCATGGGTCAGAATGTTGCAGATTATATGCGTTATCTAATGGAAGAAGATGAAGATGCTTATAAGAAGCAATTCTCTCAGTATATCAAGAACAACGTTACCCCAGACATGGTAAAAAGTTTACCTGAATTTGGTGCTTATTGTTTTTTGTTTTTTTTAAAGAGAGGACAGTGAGGAGAAAGACAATCAATTTTTGTTGTTTTTTTTTTCCCATATGGCTTTTGTTGCTCAGACACTTAGTTGTGTACATGTGTGCTGGGGCTTGAACCTACGTACTTGTGCATGCTGGGGAACCACTATAACTGCTGAGCCACCACTCCAGCCCCTTAATGTTTAATTTATAGAAATAAGTACTTATTTTTGGTGGGTTACATTCTTACATAAGATTTATTTCAGGCTAGAAGTTGAGAGTTGAATATAGTTGTTTTTTCAGTCATAGACGGACTCCATTAAGCTGTTCTTAAAGTGAATTTAGGTAATACATGTAATGAGCTGGACTTGTCAGCATGTTCTTAGGAATCTTTCAGCTACTAAAAAGTTGACAGGCTTCAAGTACCTAAAACCTTTGGTGCCATTTATTTGTTTGTTTATTTGTTAAAGAAAATGAGGGTGGGAGAGAGAGAGAGGGAAAATCAGCTTTATTTAGTTTTCTCATCTGGCCTTTGTTTCTCTGACACTTAGTTGTGTTTGTGTTGCCTGGGTTCAAACCCAAGTCCTTAAGCATGCTAGGCAAGCACCCCAACTGTTGAGCCATGGCTCCAGCCCCGCCTTTTATATCTTGGTTCTTCTATTATAGATCTCTTTTTTTTTGTAAGAGAATCAGTTTTATATTTTCATGTGGCTTTCATTGCTCTGACACTTTGTTGTGTACGTGGTGCTGGGGTTCAAACCCGCTTCAGGTGCCAGTAACCACTGAGCCACTGCTCCAGCCCTCCTGAGAAAATAGTTTTAATTTACTTTGATATGAGGTTCATCTAATTATACTTAACTAATTTTGAGAAGGGGAACAAAGTTATTCACAGCAAATGTGTGGTATTCTGGACTTAAAAATACCTCAGGCATGCATACAGAAAGGAAGCTTTATACATTTTATCACTAGCTCTGTATGATGTTACATAAATGAAGGGAACCATGATCACAGAAGTGAGTTTGATATTGGAAATTATCATTCCTAAAGTTGAATCTCCAGGGCTACCTCAGTTGTAACACTGGAGTAATTAAAGACAGCACCATTTTTTAAACTAAGTAAAAATGTAGAACATGAGTCACATTATTAAAGCTGTTACAACTGTAAAATTTTTTATAGGTATATTGTGTGTCAATTTGTTATTTAGTTTCTGTTTTGGCACAGCTTTGGCCTTGAAAAATTTTTTAAAGTCTTAATTGGGGAAAAGGTCACTTTCTGTTATTTGTATGCTTTGGGCACAGTTTAAGGCAAAATAAACACATAGCTTGAGTCTTTGAGGGGAAAAAAACCTTTTAGACTGTGATTCTGCTCGGTCTTAGAATTTTTCTAAGCTTATCCTGAACTGGTCATGTCATACTTGCTCAGAACTATTTAGCACCCCCACAACATCTGTGCTTTCACAGATGTTTATTAACAGTTCTGTATCCATACTATATATACACTAAACCCAGACTGCATCAGCTAATGTACTTTTTTTTTAATATTAATTTTGGTTTTTTATCTTTTCTTTAGTTTTTCCAACACTTAGTTGTATACATGGTGCTGGGGTTCAAACCCAGGTCCTCACATATGCCAAGCAAGTGCTCTACTGCTGAGCCACTGCTCCAGCCCCCAGCTAATGTACTTTTTTATTTACCTCCTTTTGTGTGTGTGGTACTGTGGATTGGACCCCGGGGCCTTATCATACTAAGTATGTGCTATAAATACAGTAGACAGTTGTAATAGAGTTCTTAGAAGAAGTAGAGAAATTAAATTTTAAAATGGATTTAGGTAGTTGAACAGTCATTTGTGCAGTGTACATTTTTTCTTTTTCATGGGTACTGAGTGAGGGTGACCAGTTCTTCATTCATGTTTAATACATGCTCTACCACTGAGTTATACTTCTAACCACAACCTTGACATTCTTTAGGGAGCTATAATTGTTATTAGACACTTAGAGAATTGTAGTGTTAGAGGATTTTGATGAGTTTAGTTTCACTCAATAAGAAGTCTCATTAGACAGTTTTTCAGGATTCCTCGAGAACTTCAGATCTCTTTCTAGTTCTAGAGATCTTTTATTACTGCCAGATACTAGTGATTGGTAATAGTGAAAGATAGAGGCTCCTGGTACGTGATTCTGGGAATTTGCTTAAAAGTTCCATCAGGTAAAGGTAGAAATTGTAAATCGGGAGAATGTGGGATGACAGAAGAATTTAGTAGTTGCTGCTTAATTCTCAGTCAGTGTCCAATCCTTGGTTTCAATTAAGCTAAGTTAGTGTTGATTCTGTTGACATCTTTTATTTTGGCATGTGTCCTCCCTTGAATTAAAGAATTTAGGTCAGACATTGTATAAAATCAGGAGCCCAGTGTGTTTTTTGACAAATCTGTTACAGTATTCAAAAAGTGTGGATGAATTATTTGGGAATAAATGCAGATTGGTCTTTAGAATTGAGTTGTGAATAGTGTCAATACTTAGTGCATATAATGTACACTGGGAATTGGTTAAGAAAAGGTGGGTTAGGTGGGCCCGGTGGTGCATTCTTTAAATCTCAGTGACTCAGGAGATAGAGACCGGAGGATTGCAAGTTCAAAGCCAGTCTCAGCAACTTAGGGCCCTAACAAACTTAGTGAGACCCTGTCTCAAAATAAAATATAGAAAGGACTAGAGATGTGGCTAAGTGCCCCTGTGTTCAAACCCTGCTGTACACCCTCCCCCAAAAATAAGAAAAGGTGGATTACCTAGAGGGATTTAAACAGGAATCAACATTGGCTTAGAATCTGGCTTAGAAGGAGGACAAAGGAGAGCAAGTAGTAGAATACTGTACACAAATGTAGGAGGGCATATGAGATGAAACCAAGTACTGTTTGCCTTCCTTTCTTTCAGATGGAGGAGATGTATAAGAAAGCTCATTCTGCTATACGAGAGAATCCAGTCTATGAGAAGAAGCCCAAGAGAGAAGTTAAAAAGAAGAGGTATGTCTTACTGATATATCTTTTCAAGAGAAAGAGTTGGGATTGGATTCCATATTTCCTTGTTTCATCTGGTGGATCAGACTTTGAAATTGTGCAAACTCGATCACTGGCTCTGCATGGTGTGGCAGAAGCTAAGGGAACCAGGTTTGCTAAAGTAATTGTGGTGATAGGAATGTATTAACCTCAGAAGCTACTGAGGTAGTCATTCTATCCTAGTACAATTGTAAATACCAGTTAATGCACTTTTTATTGACTACCTAAAGAAAAATTGCTTTTTGATCTTTTAATGGAATGAAAAATAGTCCTTAACGAGCACCTAGCCATTGTACTTATCTATTTGACACCATAGAAATAGGACAATATCATAAAAGTTGGTGTTTGGGAAAGTAAGCTTAAGAACCATATATTCATTAGGAAGTTTAGCCGCCATCTGATTACAAAGTCTTTTGAAATATTCTATGTTCTCTTTAGCTATGCTTTTAAAAAATATATTCCTATTTTTCTCTGTTTTTCAGGTGGAACCGTCCCAAAATGTCCCTTGCTCAGAAGAAAGATCGGGTCGCCCAAAAGAAGGCAAGCTTCCTTAGAGCTCAGGAACGGGCTGCTGAGAGCTAAACCAAACAAGTTTTTCTATGAAGATTTTTCAGATAAAGACAATAAATACTTATTGAACAAGCAGCTATTTCTGTGTTGAGCTCTTGTTGTTATGAAATTATAGGAAATAACCTGAAGTATAAAAGCAAAGGATTTTACAATTTTTCCTCCAGAAATGTGTGGCTTTTCCCAGAAAAAGTCATCTTGTACGTTGACTGCAACAAAGTTAATACCTCCTTCTCAAGCAACAGACCAACGAAGAGTAGGAAATATTTCTTCTATTTATTATGACCAGATAATTAGTGGAAAGAAAAAGTACCTTAAAGTATACAGTCTTAAGCAAAACTGGTGCTAATCCATGGTTTAGAATTTTGAAAGAAAGCCAATGGAAGTCACATTGATTTAACACATAAACCAGCTTAATAAATCTTTGAGCAGAAAATATTGGGGCTTTTCACCAAAAGAAGTTCTCATTTTTTTGGTTGGTTGAAGGGTACATGCTAGATCTGAATATACATATGATAATAATACAAAAGAAGATCAGATAAGCCTTGCGTATCAAGTTTACATAGGACAAAACATTGGGTGAATCCATATACATGCATCTTAAATAACTGGCCCGTAGGAAACAGTTTGAAAATGGGAAAGCTATTACTAAACTGTCCCATTATTTCAATCTTGGCATATCACTTCACAGCTCGTTCAGGATGTGGATCTTGATTGGGTCTGTGGCCTTGAGATTTCTTGTCAGTTCTTCTTTTGTGGTGCTGGGGCCTCATACATGCTGGGCAAGTGTTCAATCACACCTACACTCCTCTAACAAATCAATTTTAAAGAGCCCAGTTGACTAATTGATAAGATCAAATTTTAGGGTAATGAAAGTTCACCCAGTTTTGGCCTCTAAAATTAGTAATTGCATATTGTCAAGTAGTATGCTTCCTGAATTTAAAAGCCACTCCAAGAAGCATTTTCCAGCTATACATTTGATGTCTGAGGTTAAGAGTGTCTATAAGTCTATAATACAGTAAACCATGCTACTAACCCAACATGTTTTATAAAGGAATAATTTTAATTTATCTTTGCAATCCTGATTTGTGTTAGTGTGCAAACTTTACCATGCTAAGACATCAATAAGTTTATGATTTTTTTTTTGACAGCAGCTTCAATGCAAACAATTTTTTAGCAATGGTATTTTGGCTAACAAATCTACAAAACACCCACTGTTTGTTTATGGAATGAGGCTTTTCACAGCATTTTTAAAAAAAATGTCATTAGTTAAAACGGTTACACAGTGAATGTACTAGGGAAATGTAACAGGGCTCCTAAAAGGGCAGGAATGAAATCTTTTGAATATGTTGATCCTATACCTCCTGCCATTAAGTAACGTATTTTGGTGATGGCTTCTCTGGCCCAGGAAAAGGATCTCTGAATCTGAAGCCATTCTTATAATTCTCAAAATTGTTCTCTAGAGTGTTTCCTATGATGGCAACAATGTTCAAATGAACTAGGAGTCATTTGTGTAGGAAATTTTCTTCCACAATAATGTTTTTAGGTTATTTAGTATCAAAGAATGTTCCATTTCCATTTGATTTGCTGTGACTTTGAGAGCGATACAAGAATAAAGCTGCTTTTCTAGTTCTTCACGAATTTCGCTTGGAGCACCACGCAGTAGGTAGTCTTTAAGTAACTGACAGGCTTTTGCCAAGTTGGGTTGTATTACTTCTGAAGTACATTTCATTGTATTCTGATCACAGCTAGTTCTACAATCCGTGCCATAAACACAGTCCAGATCAGACTCACAGTGACGATCCTTAATAAGTTCTTTCAGGTTTGTCTCTGGTACAATTTTTCTCATATCCACCATTTTCAAATCATACTTTTCATTATATCCTAGGTTTTTGGCACTAGTATCACACATAAGGAAGTTTCCATAGGGGCCATGGAAAACATCTTCCACAAATTCTAGAAGTCCTATGGCTATTTTAGCTTTTCTGGGCCATGATGGTGTGAACAATTGATCCATACTTCTTCTGAACCCAGATGGAATAAAAAGTTCAACGACCCATGGAAGGCTTATTCCGTATAGAGAGGTATATTCAACACTTTCCATCACGTAGAGATCACCACAGAATCCCATTAGTTTGGGGGTATGTTCTTTATCTTGAAGAATCACCATGAGAAGAAATTCATTTAACTGTAGAAGTGCCCATGCAGACTTTGCTTCTCCCAAGGAAACCTGGCCATCTTTGTCTCCATCAGCCACCGTTAGAATGAGATTAACCAGTTCAGAAAGGTTTCCTTGGTCACCCAATTTTGCCTGTCAAGACAAGAATTGGCAAATTATACAGAAAGAAAAGTATATCCCTATGTAACATACTAATTTTCCCTTTGGGCATTATTACCATGCTAGTAATAATCTTGATATGGATTCCCATAAAGGAACTTAATATATCTCCAAATACTTATGATTCTCAAATAAGAACTATGTTTTATGTAACTACAATAAAACCCACTAAAAGTGTATTTTTATTAAGAAATAGGCACACTGGGCACGGTGACACATGCCTGTAATCCCAGGTATTACTTGGAGGGCTGAAGTAGAATGATAAGTTTAAAGCCAGCCTCAGCAACTTAGCAAGGCCCTAAACAACTTAGCAAACTAAATAAAATAAAAAATACATAAAAAGGGCTGGGAATGTGGCTCAGTGGTTAAGTACCTCTGGGTTCAATCCCTAGTACCTACCTACCTAACTAAATAAATAAATACATAGGGCTGTGATTGATATATTCAACCCTATTAGAAATGGCCACCCTAACCCCCATCCCTGTCAGACCCTTTAGATAGTTAACCAAGATACTAATCATTCCTTGCCTTATCCATACATTAACTTGCCAAATGACATTGTAATCAAAGTCAAAAGGGTCAAATGAAAATTATTTTCTAATTTGTATTTATCACATTAATAGAATTATTTTGTTGTAACTATAGCTCCAATAATAGAGGTTAAAAATTTTCTGTTAAGCTTCTCTGGGATAAAATAGTCTGAAATACATGTAAAATAACAAAAAAAAAAAAAAAAAAGAAAGGTTTTGAGTGAAAATAAAAGCAATACAAGTGAGAAAAATTATTTCCAGCACTGCAAATATTTTCATTTTTGTATAGTCTTGTGTTAATCATTTTTTAATATTATTTTATTTTATTTTAAACAGAGGGAGAGAGATTCAATTTTATTAATTTTTTCATCAGGGCTTTGTTTCTCTGAAAGTTGTGTTATGTGGTGCTGGGCTTTGAACCTGGATCCTCACTCATGCCAGGCAAGCCCCTCTTTCTTTAAATTTAAAAATAAACTGTAAAACAACAAAAACAAATTGTATGGGTATCCTTGGTGCTCAAGGAGGCCGAGCTCTGTTCCTCTGAACCTCAGTGGTCAGACTTGCTCATGTGTCAGCATCTTCCCAATGACAAACCTATCCTAGGATGGAGTACAACACAGCACATTCACCTGTCACCAAACCACTATTCTGATTTCAAGGCTGCATCTTTTCACTGGACCAGTGAGAGGGTTATCAAGTGTTTTGTTCTGGGCCTGATTCCAGCTGCATATTTGAATCCTTGCTCTGCAACAGAATACTCCTTGGCTGCAGTCCTCACTCCATAGTCACTGGGGCCTTGGATAAGTTGTTACTGACAATGTTTAGGGGGATGCATCGCAGAAAGCCACCAACACAGGCCTTTTGGCACTCTCGGCTTTAACCTTGGCTGGGTTTTGTTATTTCAGCTATCATGATGTGGGCATCTGCTAAGCTGTTGCTACGCGGTGGAAGCTCTTTATGGCTTAACACCTGCACAATCGGTTGTATGTCTCTTTGCCTCTGCTCTGTCATGCCATTCAGCTCACAATAAGGAGAAAATAAAAAATATAAAATATGGTTATTTTATAATTTAATTGTTGAGGAAAAGGTTTGAGAGGAAGTATATCCAAGACATTATGATTCTAGTGAGTTAATGGGATCGTCTCCAAGCTCGCAAGACTCAGTATAACTAAACTTTACATATGGGCTTTTGCCTTTTAATTTCTCATTCTGTTTAAGAGAATTCAGCTTTTTTATTATCAATGTATGATCATACTCTGCATTTGTCTTGGAAATAATGGATAAAGGAAAAATTGTTAATTCACGTGTAATGATTTGGCAAGAAATTAGTGTTTAGTTTTTGGAAATTTCCCTGTCTGCTCAGCTGGTATCAGGCTACTGAAATTTTAAAATCCAGAGAGTCTGGGACTGGAGCAGTGGCTCCATGGTTAAGGCGCTTGCCTGGCATGTGTGAGGACACAGGTTCAAACCCCAGCACCACGTACGCAACAAAGTGTCAGAGTAATGAAAGCCACATGAAAAGCTAATAAAATTGATTCTCTATTTAAAAATAAAATAAAATAAAATTAGGAGATGCCAAAAATCTCAGATTACAGATGTCTAAATCCTAGGAAGGAAAGCTTGGAAAGCTTCTGAATTTAGAGACATTCCAGTTAGAGAAGAGGTCTTCCCTGTAGATGTGTTGGAATATTACAGATTCCAAACAGACTTTACTTGTCCTAAAATAATCCATCCACAAATACAAAACTATAAATAATAAATTATTTTCCCACCATGGGAATTGCTAATGAGAAAATGTATTCCCTAGAAAGAAAAAAAAATGTTAAAATAAAATGTTATCTAGAGGCTGGAGCGGTGGCTCAGCGGTTTCGGCACTTGCCTGGCAAGCAGGACGACCTGGGTTCAAACCCCAGCACCACGTACACAACTAAGAGTTGGAGCAAGTAAGGCCATGTGAAAAACTAAATAAAGTTGTTTCTCTATTTCTCTGTCTCTCTCACTGTCCCTCTCTCTTTTAAAAAAAATTTAAAAAAATGTTATCTAATAATAAAAAAGCAATTGTAACCAGAGTGTACTAATTTTATTTTATTAATGAATGAATGAATTTTTGAGGCAGTCTTGTCATGTTGCCCAGGTTGACTTGAACTCCTGGGCTCAAGCAACCCTCCCCACTTAGCCTCCCAAGCAGCTGGGGCTAAATGCCCACCTAAATTATATTACTTTTATTATTCCTTTTCTGGTAAGAGTTTTAGTGGGAAAATATACAGTAATCCAGCTAGTTAATAAACTCCCCCCTCATACCTGGACACTTATTATTATAAATGATGTTAAGGTAAACATCCTCCAACATGTACTTTTTTTGTTTCTTTGAAAATTGTCTTCGATGCAGTTCTGGATAGAGGTCTGATACCCGCATTTTAATGACTTAGGGTGGGTTCTGCCCATTGTTCTGGGAGAAGGCCTCTTTACAACACTAGTAACGTGAATACTTACCTTAAAGAGACTGTAGACCATTTCTTTGAATTTCTGTACAGTAGTACCCCTAGTTGGCTTATCAAATAGCACTATTTCTTTTCTTGGCTCTAATTCCGTTCCAAAATCAAGATGAAGTGCTTGCTCCATTTGACATTTCACAACACCTGGTAGATTATCCCAAATCCCTAAATACATCTTTGTGAAAAAGAATGACAAATGATATATTACACTAAACAGAAAACTTTAAAAAAATATGCCACTGTATTTTTAGGATCCTCTTCCTCTACAAAACACAAACAAAGCCTCAAAACTCTGAGTTTGAGTTATGACTTTATTTTTTTAATATAAATCTGAAATAATTAAAGGCTTTATTCATTACATTTTTAAAAATTACAGATATAATGCATGCCTAAATATAGTTTTTGAAAAGTCTAAGTAGAAAGATGTAAGGAAAAACCAAAATTCCTCCACATTCCATTTCCCTACTCCCACTCCCCAAAATTGATCACTGTTAAGTATTTAGCTGTCTATGACACTAACGTAATACAGCATTTCCTATGTCGTATTAGTGCCGGAGTCCCTGTGAGTAGCCCTGACAGCAATGCACAGAGCTCTGAATGAAGCTGAAGCTGCAGTAGAGACCCCCAAGAATCAGAGATGCCAGGGAGGCAGAATGTGTGCGAGGGAAGCTGCGGCAACACGGCCATGTGGCCTGCAACAGCAGGGCTGTGGGGTGGGTGCCCAAGCCTCTGGGAGTCCACATCCTGCCAGTGTGTTCTGAACGTCCGACAAACAGATATAGTATTTAATGCTTTTCCTGCCGGGATTTGGTCTTGCTTTGGTCTAATCCCTTCATTCTACTCCCCTATTCTTCCATTTTGAAATGGGAATATTTACCCAGTACCACTGTATCTTGCAAGTGTGTGACTTTTTATTTTTACTTTAGGGGCTCATAGCTGCATTTGTTTTGAGTTTTGGAGTTGGCTTTCTGAACCACACTGAAGCAGTTAAGACTTTGGAACTCTGGGTAGGGTTCATCACTGTGTGATGACTATGAACCTTTGGGAGGGTGTCAGTCATAGAATGTTATGGTTTGGATATGTCCCCAAAGGTCCATGTGTTAAAGCCTTAGTCCCCAGCTGGGTGCTGTTGGGAGGTGGTGGAACCTTGGAACCTTGATTTGGGAGGCTAAGGCAGGAGGACTGATTGCAAGTTTGAGGCCAGCCTTGGCAACTTAACAAGACTCTGTCTCCTCTGCCCCTGCCCCCCGCCCCCGGCCACAAAAAAAGACTGGGGATGTAGCTCTAGTTGCAAAGAATCCCTAAGTTCCTGAGTTCAATCCCCAATCCCTAGTATATATCTATCCCTATCTCTTATCTCTGCCTCTGCCTCTCTCTCTCTGACACACACACACACACACACACACAAAAGAGACAGTGAGAGAGATGGGGCCTAACGTGAGGTCTTCAGTCATTGGGGACATACTCTAGAAAGGGACCGAGGGATACCAGCCTCTTCCTCTCTTTCATTCCTGGTCATGAGCTATGCGCTCCCAAGATGCTGCGCTGCCGTGACGCAGCCTGAAAGCAACGGGCCAATTGGCCGCAGACTGACACCGCATCGTCAAAACAGTGAGCCAAAATGATCTTTTCTGTGCTTTGAGTATCTGAGGCATTTTATACAGTAACAGAAAGCAAAGTAACAGTCTACTAACTTACTTCATTATTTTAATTCTTCTACCAACCCTATGGTATCATTTCACTGATGGAGAAACTGAAGTAGATGTTTAAAGAAATATCCAAAGGTAACAAGTAGTGGCAATGCCAGCATTGAACGTAGGCAGTCAAGACTCAGAGTTCATGGTCTTAACCACTAGGACAAACTTCCTGTCTTCTACATTAAGAAAAACAAAAACAAAAACGGGGAGCGGGGAGGTCTGGAGGGGTGGCTCAGTGGTCGGAGCACTTGCCTGGCATGCATGAGGACCCGGGTTCAAATCCCAGCACCACATACACAACTAAGTGTCAGAGAAACAAAGGCCAGATTGAAAAAATAAAATAAAATTGATTCTCTCTCTTTAACTTTCTAAAAAAATAAATGGGATCATATTAATTAATAAAAAAATCAAACAAAGCAGATTATGTGACTCCCTCCTTCAAACCCTCTATTTTTTTTTATTAGATGGATATGGAGTTACAATTGAGGGGGAAACATTATCAAACATTCAAGAACAAATGTGTATATACTTAGTTATCCAGGGCTAATGCCATGTCATGGATGCCCAGCTTGAGTTCCCCATTCAAACCCTCTACTAAATTCCCAATTCAATTAGAATGAAGTCCAAAATCCTTTCCTTTAAGCCCTTTTTGAGATGGCCTGGTCCACTTCTCTAACCTAATCTTCCCCGTGGTCTGGTTCTTTATTCTTGAGTTGCGCTGCTCTTCTCTTCTCTAACCCCACCTCTTTCTCTTGCCCTTGGCTCTGCCTGAGATGTGTTCTCCGAGTTCTTCACATAGTTAGTTGGCTCCTTCGCTTCTTTCCACTGTCACCTCCAGTGTCACCTTAGGAAGGCTTTTCCCAACCCTGTCTATAATAGCTTCCTCTCCCACCCCAGGTCACCTCTAACTCATTCCCTGTTTTGTTTTGCTTGTATCTTTGATCACTATTTATTTACTCATTCATTAAAGGTGTCTTCTCTCACATTAAAACACAAGGCCCACGAAGCCACAGGCTTTGTCTGTCTTGTCCCCCATGGTCTCACCCAATACATCAAAAGTGCCCTGCCCACAGCAGACACTCAAATGCTGGACTGCAGTTCAGAAATCCTTTTGTCTAGGATTAGTATTGTTGACTTGAAAATTATTCAAAATTTCTATGCAAATAATGCATACTCACACTGGGAAATTTAGAAATAGGATGCCCAAGTTTTTTATATTTTCCCGTAATTCAAAGGTATCCTTTTACTTTTACTTACTTTTTTTGATAGTAAGTGAGGTAGGCAGAACTTTTTTTCATTATGTTTATCAGGGTTTTTTTAGTGATTTAGCTCATTCTGTGCCAATAACTGAATTCTTCATGTATGAGCTCAAATGTTATCTCTGAAAGGTCCTCAATCATCAACTCTAAAGCACATCTCTACCATCCCTCCTCCCCATTCTCTACCAACTCCCCTGTGGGTCTCCTATATCAGACACACACACCATATTCTGTAATTATTTTATTTATTTGTTTATCTATCAACTGCTTATGTCTCCTATCCCTCTGGGATAATGTAAGATTCATAAGGGAAGTAATCTAATTTTTTTGCAGTATTGGGGATTGAACCCAAGGTTTCACATATGCTAGAAAAGCACTCTTCCACTAAGATATATCCCCAGGCCTTTTTTATTCTGAAAGAGGGTCTAACTTAAATTGCTGAGGCTGGCCTCTAACTTGCAATCCTCTTCCCTCAGCCTCCTGTATAGCTGGGATTACAGGTGTGTGCCACTGAATCCAGCTTTGTGTGTCTTAATCATCAATCTATGGTCAATAACTAAAACTGTGTCTGGGATACACAGGGAATAGAGAATTAGTAAGTATTTGTTGAATGAATGAATCAATCACACAAAATTAAAATACACATAATATCCTTAAAACTCTGGTTCATAAATGTCTTAGTTTAAGACATTTTAGTTTTTAGTTTAAGGTAGAATTAAAGTTTACTGATATTCTGGAATATTAATTTGTAATGTCCATACCTGATTGTTCGGCTTGGTGGATAAGCATTTTCCAAAGTACAGCGTTTCCGTAACACAGAGGCTATTACACGCAGGCCCGTCAATAACTCCAGTCTTGTACTTGTCACACTAAAAACCAGGAAATAAAAACAAAAGGAGTTAACAGATAAAGGTTCATGAGAAGGAACGTCTGAAAGATACCAGTAAAAGATTTATATTCTTTAAGAGAAAGTTCTCTGATGAAACTTGGGTTTTGGTTAGACAGACCTGTACTTGAGGCCACACACTGTATTCCTTTCTGGCTATACGATGCTGATAGAGACGTTGCCGGTACTGGGCATGCACAGAATTTTACTTTTCCCACTTAACATGGTCTAAGGTGGTATGGTTCCTACTCCCTTCAACCACCAAAGCACACTTTTTAAAAATTTTTAAATAACAAAATGAAGTCATGTCTGTCATTTTGTCATCCTTGAGATCACACAAAAACAAGAAAGAAAATGTGAAGAAGAAGCATAAATTCTATATTTGCTAAAATAAGGTACCAATGTAATTCTAGGCACAATAAATGAGGATGATCTACTGAACGCAGAGATTACGTTACAGCCCAGGAGTAGGCTGAGATTAAATACCTGCTGTGGCCTCAGTTCCCACACAAAGTTGGCAGGGCACTTGGCAGGAGGTGTATCTGAAGAGCAGAACCATCATCCTGGCTACACACAAGCTTTGGGAACGTCCCAGAGCACCACCTGGCATTAGGAAGTAGAGGACCAAGGCAGGGCTGTACGGTAAGAGCCTTAACATTGTTATCTGTGGGAGGCAGTCTGTTGGCTGACAAGAGCTGGGAGAGACAACCTAATGATCAGCCCTGTAGATGCTGGGGAGACACGCAGGCTAAGCTATCACACACACACACACACACACACACACACACACACACACCCCCCAAGAAGCAGCCTCACTGCTAGCTCAGTTCACTGCCCAGTTGCTTTCTGCAAATGGCTGGTTGAAGAACTTACTTCACAAAGGAATGAGTAATAATTAAAAGGAAGCAAGAGATGTATATAACAAATCTAAAAGGATTAAGAAGAAAAGAATAGGAAAAGCAAAAATCAGATAATTTTCCAGAAAAATGTAGTTATGAGGCAGACTATACGTACTGCTATGAATTCAAAGGGTTTACTGAAACAGCTTAAAATAAGACCCAAAAGCAGAAGAAGTGATAAGTTAGCAGAGGGCAATGTAGAATGAGCTAATGGAACTCAGAAAGAAAGAGACAAAAAATCCTAGATATAAAAGCCACATTATAAATGGTGACAGGGGACTGAGGCGGTGGCTCAGCAGTTGGAGCACTTGCCCGGCATGTGTGAGGACCCGGGTTTAAACCCCAGCACCACATATACAACCAAGTGTCAGGAAAACAAAACCAGATGAAAAAATAAATAAAGTTCATTCATTCTTTCTTTCTGTCTGAAAAAGAAAAAAGAAATGGTGACAGAGGGAAACTGGTAAACAAGGATAAAATACGTTAAGATTTATGAGGATCATGCTGAGAAAAGTGAGCAAAATGAAATAGAAATTGAAGAACAACTGAAAGGAATTTGAGAGAAGTTTGTAGACACAGAATACAAAAGAGACCCAGCAGGCCTGGGGATGTAGCTCAGTGGTACAGCAGTTGCCTAGCGCGTGCAAGGCCCTGGGTTCCATTCCTAGCACCGCAATAACAAATAGATAGATAGATATCCAGCATGTCCAATGAAAGAGAAGAGAACAAGCAGAGAGGGAGGAGGTACCTAAAGCAAACATTAGAGGCAAATTTATAGCTTTAAATACAATGATGAAAATAAACAAGAGTCTGAATATAAATAGGTAAGCACTGAAATAAAGGGGCTTTAAACCCCAACAATAACAGAGAGCAAATATCAAAAGACACGGAAAGGAATGAGGAAATTAAATTAAAAAGCCAAAACTTTAACAAAAAGATGAACCTTTAGGAAGACTGATCTGAAGAAAGTGGAAAATAGGGCTGGAGCGTGGCTCAGTGGTTTCAGCGCTTGCCTGGCAAGCATGAGGACCTGGGTTCAAACCCCAGCACCACATATACAAGTAAGTGTTGGAGAAACAAAATCCAGTTAAAAAAATTAATAAAATTGACTTCCTTTCTCTCTCTCTCTCTCTCTCTCTCTCTGAAAGAAAGCAACAAAGAAACTGAGATAAGCCAGGCATGATGGTGCATGCCTGTAATACCTGCATAGGCTGAGGCAGGAGGATTGCAAATTTGAGGCCAGACTAAGCAATTTAGCAAGGCTGTAAGAAACTTAATGAGAACCTGCTTCAAAATAATAAAGTGTGGGTGATATGTGGGTAACTCTGGTTTAGGATAAAATGCATAGCATATTTTTACTTTATTTGCATTTATGATTGTAGAATAACTCAACTCCTTAATAAAAAAATAATAATGTAAAAAAAAAACTAAAAAGGAGCTGGGTGTAGCTCAGTGGTAGAACACCTCTGGGCTCAATCCTGATTACGTGCTAGGTTTGGTTAGGTGTAAGAACTACAGTTACTTGTGTTGAAGAGAAACGAGCAGAGCAGGTTTAGTGCTAAGTCAGATGCACCTCCCCAGAGTTCTCACTAAAGATCTCTAGGCACGTTCATTCCCTTCACACAAGCAGCTCGAAACACATCCAGGACTTTTACCTTTTGTTTCCTCAGGACTTTGTACAATGCCTGGCATGTAATCAAATACATATATATGTGTACATATAATATATAATTCACCTGCATTTGGATGAATGAATGAAGTGTAGGCTGGGGTTTTACACAGAAGTAGCAAATTGTTATCCTTCTTTCTTTATATTCCCAAATCTACATCACTGGCATTCATGTCATCTTCCCTGGTAGACAATACGATCTGAAGACACAGAGTTGTTCACTTTCATCTTTGAACTTCCCCTGCCCCCATGGCACATAGTACAGTTTGTTATTTAAGTGTTCAGTGAACGTTTATTAAGTAACCAACATAGTAAGCATCAGAAAAACAAAAACCAGATGAAAAAATAAATAAAATTGATATTTTTTCTCTCTCTCTCTCTTCCTCTATCTTAAAAAAAACTTACTGGGGAATGTTATTACTTTTCCATTACACCTAAAACATTTTTTTTTTTAAAGCACAAACCAGGTATCTTTGCAAACTGTTAAGCAGTGAAGAGTAGTCCAGCATTCAGCTACTAGAATCACATTTCTTGTTTTGAGTAAAGGCCTCAAGCCAACTCTGCACCAAAGAGGCAGTCACAAAGAACAGGCTTTTCAACTTGTGGTTTCTATCAAAACCTGAAAGCAAATTTCCCACATATTTATATGGAAAGGAGAGCTGGTCACATGTTTTGTTTTATTTTTCAGGCACAGCCATACACATAAACTATATTCACAATGAGTAATATGGTATTTGAATAAAAAAAGCAGAAAAATTATGCATAGTCAGCTTTACAATAATCAGCAGAAAATGTCAAAGATTTTTCCATTCCTAAGATTTTTACTACCATGATTCTGACTTCACCTCTTCGCTTGCACACCCCTCATAACACCAGAAGATGGCACTCCTGAGCTTCATTAAAAAAAAAAACCCACCCATGTTGAAGGTCTAATTTCATGAACTATAGGAACTGTACCACAAGGGGGCAATAATATGTATAGCTGCAGATTTCAAATAATTTTCTAAAACCCATTTTCTAAAAATGTATTCTGACATCAGTTTCAGATTTCAGCATCTCAGCGGAAATAAAAAGCAGACTTGGATTGTTCACAATGCCTGAAACTCCTTCTTATCTCTAGGCAACACCTTCTCCTGTTCCCTGTATCAACTCTTGTTAAATCTTCACTAGGTTCTGCACCCTCCTTATCTTCAGCCTCTTCATCTCCGCTTCCCACTTCCCTTTCCTAGCCATCAAAGGTGCTCTTTCTCTGTACGCACAACTCACGCACCTTCTCTATTCTTCCCTTTACTGCTCTATACTGGCCATAATTTATTTTAAAATTCTCCAGTGCACACAAGCACACAATATAGTACTTGTGTGTGTGCAGGTTACAGTCTAGGTGTCTTTAATAGCGTAACCAGGGATGCACAGGTGTGTTTGGCTAGAACTCTAATCAGGAAGTGCTTCTATATTCCTTATCTCAGTCGAGGTTGATCCATTTCCCACAATTTTTTTTCTTTTTTACTGTGCTTTTTACTGTACTGGCTATGCACTATACTTAGCTATATCCCTAGCCTCATTTAGAAAGTCAGGATTTTATTAGTGAAATTTTTGGCTTATTAGATACTATGATGAATGTAAGAAATGAACTATCATTGATGAGATTAAAGATATTTAAGATATTTATTTGCTAAAATATAAGAAATTCTATACCCTTTAATGAAGAGGGTATAAGAACCATCTTGGAGCTATAATCTTTCTCTTTAAATAGGTTCCTTGAACTAATCATTATATAGAAGAAGTTCTCAAACCTTAGGAAGATCAGATCATGTGGAGGGCCACAGACCGCTGGACCTTAGTCTCAGAGTTTCCCACTTACTAGGTCTAGGTTGAAAATATAGGTGACGCTGATGCTGCTGGTCAGTGAGACATTTTGAGAATCACTGGTTCCAAATTTCTAGCTGTGCTGATGCTAATTATAAGATAACAGAAACCTGTCTGAGGAGGACTATTGCTTCTGTCTTGAGTAAATCTTACATGCAAGTTGACAGCACCTAAAAAGACAGAGTTAAGACTTTAATGAGTTTACAGAGAGATTTCATGAAATTTTTTGTTACTGTTTGCAAAAATATTTATTGTAAACAATGTGTTGTGTGGGGGTGGTACTGGGGATTCAGCCCACGACCTCAGCATGCTAGATAAGCCCTGCACCACTGAGCTATATCCTCAGCCCATTTTTAATTTTATCTTGAGATAGGATATGATAGGATATGACTAAGTTGCCCAGGCTGGTCTCAAAATTGTAATCCTTCTGCCTCTGCCTCCTGAGTAGCTGGGATTACATGCATGTCCCACCATGCTCAGACAAATAAATGTTTCATAAGCAAATACATGCCTACATGAATACCAGAAGTTATTTTCATTATAATCTAGTAATGAATTGCATGGAAGTAATTATCCCTCACCTATATCAAACATTTTCAGTGGTTTCAATTTTCTGTCTTTCTTATTTTTATTATTACTGAATTTTACAATATTCAGTAAAATGCTGAAGTACATCCTTGCCTCCATCCTGATCTCAAAGCTTATATATTCAGACTTTTCCTATTACACATGAGGTTGGCTATAGGAGTTTTTGTAATCAAGTTGAGAAATTTCCTTTTTATTTTTATTTATTTATTTTTATAGGTTTTTTAAGGCAGAGAGACAGTGAGAGAGAGAAAGCAAGAGAGAGGGAGGGAATGAGAATTAATTTTATTTAATTTTTCATGTGGCTTTCATTGCTCTGACACTTTATTGTGTATGTGGTGCTGGGGTCCAATCCTACATCCTTGCACATGTCAGGCAAGTTTCATAACCACTGAGCCACTGCTCCAGCCCCTGTATTTTTCATTTGCTAAGAATTTACCGAATTTTGTCAAATGCATCAATTTGGATAATTCTATCATTTTCCTCTTCTATTCCTTTACATGGTGATAGATTTTCAAATACTGAACCAATTTCATATTATAGGAACAAATTTTATTTTGTCAGGATCCATTATATTTCATATAGAATCTAAGGAGTTGATATATCAAACTGGATTAAGTCAACTTAAAACAATTTCCAGGAACTGGAGTAGTGGCTCAATGGTAGAGCACAAGGACCAGGGTTTGAACCTGAGCATCACTTACACAACTAAGTATTGGAAACACAAAAACTAGAAACTAGATGAAAAAACAAATAAAATTAATTCTCTCTCTCTCTCTCTTTCTCTCTCTCTCTCTCTCTCTCTCCTTACTCTCTCTTTAAAAAAATTTTTCATAGCTGGAGCAGTGGCTCAGCAGTTATTGAGCTTGCCTGGCATGTGTGAGGACACAGGTTTGAACCCCAGAACCACATATACAACAAAGTTTTGGAGCAACGAAAGCCACATGAAAAACTAAATAAAATTGATTCTCTCTTTCTCTCTGTCTCACTGTCTCTTTCATTAAAATTTTTTTTCCAGTCAAGTACAGTAGCACACACCTATAATAACAGCTATCTCAAAGTCTAATGCAGTAGGATCTCAAATTTGAGGCTGGACTGGGGAAATTATCAAGATCCTGTTCCAAAATAAAATTTAGAAGGTCAATTTTATATTTTCATCTGATTTTTGCTTTTCCTCCACTTAGCTGTGTGTGTCATGTTAGGGTTCAAACCTGGGTCTTTGTGCATGCCAGGCAGGAGTGATACCACTGAGTTACCTTTAGCCTTCAAAATAAAATTTAGATAAAGGGTTAGAGGGGCTGGAGAGATGGCTCAGCAGTAGAGCACTCACCTGGCATGTGCAAGGACCTGAGTTTGATCCTCAGCACCAAATACACAACCAAGTGGAAGAAAACCAAAAACCAGATGAAAAAATAAATAAAATTTACTCTCTCTTCCTCTTGAAAAAAAAAAAAAAAAAGAAAAGAAAAGGGTTAGGGATGTTGTTCAATGGCAAAGGACTTGTCTTGTATGCTCAAGGCCCTGGGTTCAATCCCTAGTTAATAATAATAATAAAAAAAAAAAGAAAGAAAGAAAGAAAATCTCAGCTGAAAGGTGGAAGCAACTTAAATGTCTGTCAATGGATGAACAGATAAATAAAAGTGATATTTACATGCAATATCATTATTATTATTATATTATTCACCCTGAAAATGGAAGGAAATTCAGCTGGGCGCAGTGGTGCATGCCCGTAATCTCAGTGACTTGGGAGGTTGAGGCAGTAGAGGATCCCAAGTTCAGTCAGCCTCAGCAACTTAGCAAGACCAAATCTCAAATAAAATATAAAAAGGGCTGAGGGTGGGGTGGAGTGGTAGCTCAGTGGCATGCAGGAGGACGCAGGTTTGAACCTGCTACTATTGAGCTACTATTGAGGTCTCCCTGGGCATCTCCTGTCTCCATCTGGACAGCCTACAAGTACTTCACACTTAACCTACCAGAAACTGAGCTCATCATCTCCCGTCCCCTCTCTCCCAGGGTCGTCCTTCTTTATTCCCATTATCGTGGTCCACCTGGCTCCCCAATGACTGAGAGTTCCAAGTCCTACCTGGGTCCTGCACCACTCCTAGCTGATCTTTGTAGCTACTAAAGGAGCACACACTTCAGCTACCTGAAGTCTACATGTTTTCATCACGCTCTCAAATATCTTTCCTTTCTCTCTCTCTCTCTCTCACTCTCTCCCTCTTTTATCTTGGTGTTGGGAATCAAACCCACATGCTAAGCAAAAGCTCTACTGCTAGGCTACATCTCTGGCCCCATATTTCCAAATTCAATTGGTCACCAAGTGCTGATAATCAAATCACTTCCTTCACATTTTTTTTTTAAGATAGGGAGAGAGTGAGATAGAGAGGATCAATTTTATTTATTTTTCCATCTAGCCTCTGTTTATCTGACATTTATTTGTGCTGGGGTTTGAACCCAGGTCCCTGAGCATGCCAGGCAAGCACTCCAACCACTGAGCCACCACTCCAGCCCCCTGTACTTTTCTTTCTTTCTTTTCTTTTAAGAGAGAGGGACAGTGAGAGAAAAAGAGAATCAATTTTGTTTAGTTTTTCATGTGGCTTTGGTTGCTCCGACACTTTGTTGTACACCTGGTGCTGGGGTTCGAACCTGAGTCCTCACAAATGGAAGGCAAGCTTGGTAACTGCTGAGCCACTGCCAGCTTCCCCTGTATTTTTCTTAAAAGGAAAAAATGAAGCTTGTACTTTAAAAATGGTCTGTCCAAAGCAGTATTAGTTCATTTCATTTAATGGCATAAAATGAACCTGTCAAGTCAAATAATAATTGATCCTAAGCAAAGGCAAAGCTAAGTGAAACAGTTATTACTATCTAATTGGAAACATGGCTCTAAATATCTTAAATTTAGTATATCTTCACATAGTGGCTTTAAGCAACAAACCCTTAGCCCTAGAAACTGAATCTCAAAAGAGACTTAATAAATTTAAAGGTCCTTTTATCTTTTAATGCTTCCACTTTAAAAGGTGTGTTCCTGAAATAAAAATATGGAAGAAGTTTAAAGAAAAAAACATGTTCCTCTAGCAGCCACAAAGGTCAGTTAGAAGTGGTGCAGGGCCTTACATGACCAGGTAGGACTTTGAACTCTCAGTCATAGAGAAGTCAGAAGAACTCAGTTTTAAACAGTGTGGTCCTAAAAAATGCAAAGAAGGGAAATACTCCTCTTTGCTTCTGGATTTTCCCTTTTTTTTTAGAGAGCCCAGCAAACAAAATATGTTGTGTCAAGGGAATTTTACCTACAGAGTCCAGCTGTGCAAGATTTCTTTATTGTTAGGCACCAAATAAGATTTGCTGAAAATAATGATTTCTAAGGATTTCTATAATCAGAGAAAATGTATAATGAATTATATAACATATTACACAACCAGCTTGGTAGAAAAAGAAAGAAAAGAAAAGGGTATTTCCAAGCACATATGGCCAGGGTTACTAATTGCTCTCATTTTTAGAAAGCTGCTTCTAAACAAAGAAAAGCCCAACAGTTCTCATTCCTTACAACTTACCCGTGAACTGACCTTGGTTTTTCTGGGTATATCACTGCACTCCATTTCCCTCCTCCAAGTTTTAAAGGCCTATTATTAACTTCATCAGAGTCAAGTCCTAAATCATAGGTGTGACTATGAAATATTGCACACTATTTCTTTCTTTCCAAGCCACAGTCACACTATGTTGTGTAAGCTGTTCTTGAATTTGGTAAACTCAAGGGATCCTCCTGTCTCAGCCTCCTAAGTAGCTAGGACTGCAGCTCCACACTTTTATTAAAACTGGAAGAGAGAAAAAAAGAAAAGCATGTGCAGTGGCATAGGCCTGCGAGACCATCTAATTGGGAGACTCAGCTGGAGCATTATTTGAGTTCTCTGAGTTTGAGACCTTGGCTTGGAAGGAAGGAAGGAAAGAAATCTAAAAGTGGGGCTGGAGAGGTGGCTCAGCACTGAAGCTCTTGCCTGCAATGTGTGAGGACCCAGGTTTGAACCACAGCACCACATATACAAATGACAGAAAAACAAATACTAGATGAAAAAAATAATTAAAAATGGACTCTCTGTCTTTAAAAAAAAAAAGAAAGAAAAGAAAAAAAGAAATCTAAAACTGGAAACAAGAAACTTAAATTCAAATTTAGATCAATGTACAATATGCAAAATTTATCTCAGTTTTGGTTGATAGTTATCTAGAAGCGTAGATAAATTAAGAATAGCACCAGGGCTGGAGCACTGGCTCAGCAGCTACAGCACCTGTCTGGCATGCACAAGGCCCCAGATTCAAACCCTAGCACCACATACACAACTAAGTGCCAGAAAAACAAAAACCCAGATGAAAAAATAAAGTTGATTCTCTCTCTCTCTTTTAAAAAAAGAAAGAATAGCATTACCCTAAATCTTTTAACAAAACTTACCCACTGGTTAAAGAGACCACTTCAGGGAAATAACATTAATGTTCTATATTGATTTTCAATGCTAAGTAAGATTATATATATATATATATATATAAATAAATAAATTACTGGGAACTGAATCCAAGATCTCATGCATGCTAGGCAAGTACTCTATACTGAGCTACATCACCAGCCCCCCATCCTTGTTAAAATATTATTTTTAGACAGGGTCTCACTAAGTTGCCCCAGGCTGGCCTCAGACTTACAATCCTCCTGCTGCAGGCTCCCAAGTAGCTGGGATTATAGGCAAGCAGCAGTGTGTCCAGCTAGAAATACACTTGATTAATAAACTAGATTAATTCACACACAGTACATATTTTACATGAAATACACATGATTTGTTCAACATCCTAACTTTGTTTTTTAATTTTACCATAGACAGACAAGAGAGAAAGATACATTAATTTATGGACAACCAAAATCTCCAAGTAAGTCTAAGACTCAGTGGCCACTACATGGTTCTAAGTGTTGCTGGTCCACTGTTAGTTAGCGTTTTGTTCTTTGGGATACAGGTGCCAAGCAGGCCTGGTTTATAATTAGGAGGAGAAAGAGTCTCCTTACTGCCCTTCCAACTTCTTTCTATTCTATGAGGCCCCACAGTTGTATCCTCTCTACCAAGCCTTTCTCCATTATGCTGTCTACAATGATCTCTCTATTCACTGAGGCCTTCTTTAAATTCTTTCAATGTTTGTACTATATCTGTAATACAAATTAGATCATTTTATCTAATGTGATGATTTTTTTTTTTTTTTGCACCAGGGATTGAACCCAGGTAGATGTGACTAAAGTCCATAATCACTTGACTTTAAGAGAGATTATCCTAGAAAATCCAAGTGGTTCTAATTCAGGCCGTTGAGGAAGAGCAATGCTGCAGCTTCCCTGGTGAAGAAATTCCTCCTATAGTCAGCATCTGCAGCAATGCCCCGGAATTCCCCTTCCTCACAACCTATCAGATGGGTCTGGGATGTGACCAGCCAATTTCTTGCAACTAACTTCTTTATGTTGGTTTTGCTTCTTGGTAGAACTATGATTGATACGTCTGACCATATAATGTTGTGTGGCACACAGTTATTTTTCTTCCCAGTTGAACTCAAGGCAAGGAACTGGAGAAATACTGTTAGGCACAGTGTTGTGCCTTTCGGTAAATGAACTCATTTTATCCCCACAATATCTGTGAGGTATTATTAATCATCGTTTTACAAACATTAAGTAGCTTGCCCAAGCTTGTATAGCTCAGAACGCAAAGCTATAACTGAAACCCTGAAACTCTTTTATTCTGCTGCTTATGCCTTTAAGCACTATGGTAGATATGACTCTCACAAAAAATGAATGGGTGAGGCAGACGCACAGAGAAGAAAGCTATGTAAGTCAAGATAGACCATTGTTGTTTTTTATCTTTTTTCTTTTTTCTTTCTTTTTTTTTTTTTAAGAGAGAGGGGCAGTGAGAGAGAAAGAGAGAATCAATTTTTATTTAGTTTTTCATCTGGTTTTCGTTGCTCTGACACTTAGTCGTGTACCTGGTCCTGGGGTTCAAACCCATGTCCTCCCTCGCACATGCCAGGCAAGTGCTGTAACTGCTGAACCACCACTCCAGTCCCTAGACCATTATTCCTAAACAGACTTAAACTGCTTGTCATAGTTTATTGGTAATCTGTCATCCCTAACTCTAAACAATGATCTCAGCATGAAGGCAAAGCTCTAGTCGGGACAGCTAACAATTTTCTAGGAAAATCTCTGAATCACAATGTTATAGTTACAGCAATGATAAGTACTAGGGTACTTGCTGCAAGTCAAGTGAAAATAAGTCAAACTTGAAAACGTTTCTTCTATCCAGTGGACATGTCAGAGCATCATTTAGTGGTAGTTTGTTCATTTTATCCTCATAAAATCTATGATTCAGTTTTAAGGAAGAGATACTTTCCTCACCTATAAAATGGAGTTGAAGCAAGCCAGTGAAACAAAGTCGCTCAGTTATAAGGTACATCAAAAGAAAGGGTGAGGCTGGTGCTTTGACTCCAGGTATTTTCTCCAATGAGCTGACTTGATATGGCTGAGCTACTGGTAATTGAGAATTTCTTCATATTCAGTGGATCGTACCACTAATATCCAACATTTAAAACCACACAAGGTGTGGCAAAAGTCATGACAGGTTTTCCTCAGCCACACATGGAACCAGTTAACAGTCCTTAAGCTTGCTCTACCCTTTGGGCATCTGCGCTCACTGTCCTTGAACGTCTAATGCCCAGATTTGCACACAATCGCTTTCTTCTCAGCAAGATCCAATTCACAGTGCCATCTTTTCAGAGAGGATCTTCCTAACCACTCTGGTTAAGGTGGCACGCTCTAGCCTTTTCTCAATATATATTGCTATTTTATCTTTTCTCATTGCACTTGTCAATGTAATCTGAGTTATTTATTTTTTATTATGTATACTCCACTGTAAGAGTGTTAGCTTCTTAAGGGACGAACTCTGTATATCTTGATTCCCACTGTATTCCTAGCACCTGGAATAATGACCAAGAAGTAGTAGGTATTCAAGTAAATATTTGTTCACTGACTGATACTGCTTCTAAAATGGATTACAATTTTTGTTTTTGTTTATTTTTTTAAAGAGAGAGAGGCCGAAAGGGAGAATCAATTTTATTTATTTTTTTTTCATTTGGCCTTTGTTTCTCCAACACTAAGTTGTATATGTGGTGCTGGGGTTTGAATCCAGGTCCTTGTGCATGCCAGGCAAGTGCTCCAACCACTGAGCTACCACTCCAGCCCTGGATTACAATTTTTAAATGATTGCTGTATGGAAAATAAATATTAAATTAATAAAAATATGAAAAAAGAATTAGAGGAAAATTAAAAGCAACACTGCCAGGCTGGAGCAATGGCTCAGCACTTATGGTGCTCGCTGGGCACACTCGAGGACATGGGTTCAAACCCCTGCACTACATACACAATGAAGTGTTGGAGCAAAAAAAGCAGCATGAAAAACTAAATAAAATCGATTCTCTCTCTCTCTTAAAAAAAAAAAGGCAACACTGCCAACTCTCAAAGGAAAGAAAATAACAGTTTTAAATTTCAGTAAATAATATTTGTGGATATTATTTGGGATCTTCTGTGTGTCTTTATAACCTTCCCTAGTTCATGAAGATGATATCCAGGATTTTGGATGAAATCTGCTCAGAGCTTATATGCAGACTACTATAATCATTTGCCAAGCATGTTTTTGCTAAATATGGTTTTGAGATAATTTGGTTTTATATTTATGTATCTAAAATTTAAAATTAGTAACCTTAATATAGGCTCTGGTTCAGTTCAGTCCACTTAAATAAAAGAACAGTACATCTAGTAATACAGAGAAAAGAGACATTGGTTTAGACTACACATTTCAAAACAAGAATGACCAGGACCAGAAGAATGTGTAGCCATTGCCACAATTTATGAAAAGGCCAGTCAGTTACTTAGGAACATAAGGCACAACTGAAACAGGGAGGAACAAATTCAAAACATGTTACATTTTAGGCCAATAAAGGTCAATTAAGACTTTAAAAAGTGGTGTAAGGGCTGGGTATATCATATAGCCCAATAGTAGAGCTCATGCTTACAGAACACAAAAAAACACCATAATCTTTATAAAATAACACATACTGTTAGACTGAATATTTAAATGAATGTCTTTCAGTTTCCTCATTTCAGTATCTTTATATTTTATTTTATTTTTTTTTCAGGGCTGAGGACGGAACTCAGGGCATTGCGCATTCTAGGCAAGCGCTCTGCCGCTGAGCTAAATCCCCAACCCCAGTATCTTTATATTTTAGATATGTCTCTTCTAAATAGATTTTGATTTTTTTAAAATAGCCTGACAATCTTTGTCTTTTAACTGAAACATCTGGTCTATTTATATTTAATGTAATTACCAACATATTTGGGTTTAAACATATTATAGTTGATGCCATGGTGTTCTAGTCAGTTTTTCCAGTGCTGTGACTTAAAGTCCTAACAAGAGCAATTATAGGAGGAAAAGTTTATTTGGGGCTCATAGTTTCAGAGGTCTTAGTCCACAGAAGACCAGGTCCATTCCTCAGGGATCAAAGTGAGGCTGAACATCAAGTAGAAGAGCGTGGTGGAAGGAAGAGGTTCAAGGCATGGCTCCAGGAAGCAGAGAGAGTTTGTGCCAAATACAAAATATATATCCCAAAGGTACGTCCCCAAGACCCACCTTTTCCAGCCACACCCTACCTGCCTTCAGTTCCAGTTAATCCTTATCAGGGGATTAGCTCACTGATGGGTTAAGGCTCTTATAACCCAATCATTTTACCTCTGAGCCCTTGCATTGTCTCACATATTGAGCTTCTGGGGGACATCTTTCATCCAAACCATAACACATAATGAGCCACCCACATTTTCTCCAGACCTGGGGCACCTAACACCTTAACTGCTGGGAGTAGAGTTAGTGTTATGGGCCAGGATATGTAGGCCATGACAAAACAGACTTCATTTTACACTGGGACACCATGTTGGAAAGGGACTGATTCTCCCATTGGAAAAACCCACCTCTGTGCCTGCCAACAATTGCTTACTTAGAATAGCACTTTGGCAACCTACTGTTCTTGTGGCACGTTCTATAGTTGAGATTGATTGCCCAGACTTTAGTAATCATTCTACAAATTGTACTCCCCTGGGGTTGTCTTGACCCACTTCCCTATTTCTTTACAATTTCAGAAACTCATGATTTTTGTTTATGGTTTTGAATCATATTAACTGTCACCTGTGATTAATATAATGACATGCTTCACTTATGATTTTGACCTATAAAAGACTTGCTCTAACTCTTGGAGGGGGTCGATGGGTGTAGTTTTGGAGTCTGCCCATGGTCCACCAGCTAGTGAAATAAAGCTCTAGCTCCTGCTTTGAGCTTTGAATTATTGCAATCTCACCCATAACAATGGTAAACAGCTCTCAGCTGAGTACCTTTTAGGACTTACCCTCAGACTACAGCCTTGCCAAGGTCATACCCCTTTTGACCTTGGGTCATACCCATTTTTAAGACACGGTCTAAGTTACTTGAGTTGGAGTTGAACTTGTGATCCTGCTGCCTCAGTCTCCCAAGTACTGGGATTATAGGTGTGAACCACCATATCCAGTTGAAATCTGAAAAGTTTTGAATATCATATCAGTGTACAAAACATTTTAGATTTTAGAACATTTGGGATTTCAGAGTATTTTGGATTTTGGATCTGGAAAACTCAAGGATCAAGGAAAGCTACTGCATTTTATTTACCTACTCACTTGCTGAGAGAAAACTGGGCTGATTCCACCTTTTGACTATTGTGAATAATGCTACTGTGAACATGTGAACATGCAAATATCTATTTGAGTCTCTGCTTTCAATTCTTCTGGTGATGTCTAGAAGCAAAGTTGTTGGATCAAATGGTAATTCTATGCTTAACATTTCGAGGAATGTCCACACTCTCTTTCAGATCCTTTTTTATATATTATAATTCTCTTCTGAAATGATTCATTGTTTTTTCCTATTTCCTCTACCATTTTTCCTATTTAATCAAACATGAACCTAAAATTCTTTTTGGATTACTGTAATGTCAAATCATCTGTGGATCTGCTTTTAGTGTCTTGATTTTGGAGTCATATGATCTTGTCTTTTGGCATTCCCTATAATTTTGTTTTTTAAATAATGGCTCTAGACAGGGTTCCCCTTCCCTATAAAGGTAGATACAATGATAGCTGATAACCTTAACACAATTATGTTCTCTTGGAGTTGAGGCTGGGTGGTTGCTGTTAAAGCTCAAGCTACTTCTGGCTCATCCACATTGCAAGAACATACTCCTTTGGGGTTTTTAACTGAAAGCCTGGCATTTACTGGGACTTCCTCCAGCAGGTACATAACTCTAATCTGTATTTTATGTGTGTTCTGCTTTTTTTTTTTTTTAAGAGAAAAAGAAAGAGAATTAATTTTATTTAGTTTTTCATCTGGTTTTTGTTGCTTTGATACTTAGTTAT
Organism: Aplodontia rufa; assembly: GCA_004027875.1. Taxonomy (NCBI): domain Eukaryota; kingdom Metazoa; phylum Chordata; class Mammalia; order Rodentia; family Aplodontiidae; genus Aplodontia; species Aplodontia rufa. Next base: position 79,191 of record PVKS010003841.1, read on the forward strand.
GCAAGTGGTGCTGGGGTTGAACCCAGGTCCTCCCACATGCCAGGCAAGTGCTGTAACTGCTGAGCCAGAGCTCCAGCCCCTGTGCTCTGCTTTTTAATGAAATTGTAGTCTCTCATTCTGAAGAACCCCCCAAATCGGCAAATATCCCAATGTGATAACTGGTTGGATGCAATGAGACCCCTCCCCCCCAGTTTTCTACAAAGGCTCTGCCAGTTTCTTGTCCCCAGGAGTGGTTCTTTGGTAGTATATGCAGTCATGCATTGCTTAACTGGTATACTTCTGAGAAGTGCATAATCAGATGATTTTATTATTGTGCTTACATCATAGAATGGACTTATACAAACCTAGATAGTATAGCCTGCTACACGCCAAGCATATATCATCACAAATGTGGTCTTCCTTGACCCAGAGGTCCTTATGTTGTGCATGACCGAGTTCTGCTTCACAGACCCCTGCCTACATACACCCTGAATCAGCAAATTCCTCCAGGGTAAAAGAGGTTACAAAAGCTAGCTCATCATTCTGAAATTCTTTCAGTTCATCTTTACTCCTGGTGTTTGGCCCTTCAGGGTCTCAGCCTAAAGCATGGTAAACCAGGGTTCACATTCAGGGTTAGATTGGAACTAGGTTTTTACTGTCCTAGCCCCATAAGACTGTGTATTTCAGGGCACACATCTTCAGGAAAAACAGCCACGGAAACTAAACTTACCATTTTCCCAGATCTTGACCAAATAATTCCTCACTAGCATGTTAATTCTTTGCAGCTTAAAATATACTTTTACGATATTTTTTTCTGCTTGCTTTGTAGTTCTAAACTCATAGTTCCTATGCTAAGATATTAGCATTATCTTAGCTTAGTAATATTGTCCTTAGTAAGACCTATTTTGATAGATTTATATTCCCAAATGCAGACTAACTACAAATATTTTGAAAGTCAGTCTTAGGAAAATGATATATTTTAGACTCAGAAAGCTTTTTCATTAGTTTCAAGTTTCAGTCAGATAATCATCAAATTATGCTGGAAGTAGGCTCTGTTTCCATTTCTTATGAATTAAATGGAAATTAAATTAAAGTGAAAAATGAGGCACTTCATCTATAATTCATTCATGATAATATAGACCAATATATGCCTTATATTTTATAAAGTATTTTATCAATACAAGATATTTAAAATCATATCCATTTAATTTTGGCTTACTCTCTTAGAATAGTATTCCTAACATTACCAGATGATGGTAACAGCCCTTCCTGGAAAGGTGGTGGTGGGGATGCATTTTTTTTTTTTCGATCAAGTACACTTTTTTTTTCTTGGAGAAGCATAACACACATTTATTAAAGACCCTGAGAAGTCTTCAGTAAAGGCAGCTATTTATTTTTTGTTTGGCCCTCTGTTTCTAAATATATCTGACCGGGGAAATATTTTATCCATGGAATACCTTTTTTTTTTTTATTTTGGTGCTGGTGATGGAACCCAGAGCCTCATGAGTTCCAGGCAAGTGTTCTACCACTGAGACACACACCCAGTCCTGAGACATTAATATGCCCAAAGGTACCTAGTTTGAGAAAGGTGCACTAGTGGAAGGGAAATAGACATTTCAAAGGTAATTTTCATGTTATTACAACAGCACATATACTTTTTTTGTGATGCTAGGGATCGAACTGTGGTCTAATGCATGCTAGATAAGCGCTATACCACTGAGCTACCTCCCCAACCCACACTGTATGTTATTATAAATGATAGTGTAACTCCCACTTCCTCCTTCTTTGCTGAAGGTGGGAAGATGAGTTTTGTGACTTTTTGTTAGCTTTACTCAACCACAACTTCCTTTGTGCCAGTCATTTCAGACATAGGGTAGCATAGAGTTGAGCTTTATATAGAAACAGAATTGGTTCGAATTTTGGCTCCATCATCTTGGGAAAACCATCATCTATCTCTGGGTTATATTTCTATACTTGTAATGTGGGGTTTTTTTCCATAGTATTATTTAAGGATTAATGAACATGTAGAATATCTAGTACATCAACTGGTTCCAGAGGTTCCTTCTATCATAAAATTCCTCAAGGATACAGAAGGGCCAATTGAAACAGACACAGGCCTGATATCTTTGAACCTTGATTTGGAACTCTTCACTAACTCCTCTGCTTCCCCTGCCTTGCCTACTTAAGAATATTTCTAAATAATGGTTTCCTTTTAACCCTGACTGATAGCATATTGTTAAACTGATTTTTATTTTCTTAGAACTTTGGCAAGTGTCAGGTCCTCCTGACTTTTGTTGCCATTATACCTTCTATCATAACATTTATCTCACCTTACTGTGATTACTCATTTTCTTCCCTGCTCAAATGCAAGTTCTGTAAAGTTCAAGTCATCTGTTTCCTGCTGTGTGCACTCACCTAGTGCCACTGGATTGGGCAAAGAGTCACATTCAGTAATTACAGCATCTTTAATAATTTGTAATCATTGGAATCCCCTAAATCACTATTATTAGAAAGATAATTTTATGGGCTGGGGGTGAAGCTCAAAGCATGCACAAAGCACTGGATTTGAGCCCCAACAGAAGAAAAACAAAAGAAAACAATATATTTGCATCTATACATATATACATTTACACACATATATAAAATTCTGAGATGAAATGTTTTAATATTATTTATATTATAAGGTATTAGTAGAAAGCAAGGTGTTAAATTTACTTAAAATCCTCAAAAATTTAAAATATAAATGCTATGGAACCAATAATTACTAATAGAAATCACAGACTGATAGTAATCTTCCTGAGATATATCAGATCACTAGGGTAGAAATTAAATAACAAATGTGTTTTAGATAAATTTTGGAATTTGAGAATAACTTCATTTATTCAAGAGATACATTGCAGAAAGACTGTGTGTAAATAAAACTTTTATAAACATTTAAAAAAACATCTGGCTGGACATGGTGGCCCATGCCTGTACTCCAAGCTACTCAGAAGACTGAGGTAGGAGGCTTACAAGTTTGAGGCCAGCCTGGGCAACTTAGTGAGACCTTGTCTCAAAATTTTAAAAAAAAGGTTAGGGATATAGCATTGTGATAAAGTGTTTGCTCAGCATGCATAGGTCCCTGGGTTCAATTCCCAGTACAAAAAGAAAAAAAATCTATCAAATTAGAATAAATTTCAAATATGTCTGAAAAACAAACATCCTTCTTTGTAAATGAGGATGCTCCCATGCTAACTTCTCTGCATTATATATTTAGATTTCTGAATACTGAATTTTTCAAAGTGGGGAATATTCCTGATGTGGTCATATTAAAGAACTAAGAAGTAGTGCTAGAACGGAGGCTCGGTGGTTATGGCGCTTGCCTGACATGCACAAGTACAAAAGTTCAAACCTCAGCACCACGTATACAACGGTGTCTCAGACCAATGAAGGGCACATGAAAAACTAAATTAAAAAATTGATTCTCTCTCTGCACTGTCCCTCTCTCTTTAAAAAAAAAAAAAAACTAAGAAGTTTAGCACCACTCTAACACCAAATTAACTTTTATTTTTTGAAACAACTATTAGTAAGTATGTAAGTAGTAAATATAGTGTTATTAAGAACTTCCAGAAAGCTAGAAAATTAAAAATACTTACTATTATTTTCTTGCAGTCTTTTCCTCTGCATAGTTCTGTATAGGTAGAGTACTGCACATATACAATCCAGCTTCCAACAAAAACCACCAACCAGGAAAAGAAAAGATATTTCATCCGCACGTATGAGAAGCGAGCCTGTGAGTAAGAGAACACATTAACAATCATTCATTCGGCACCAAGTCAGCATGCACTGTCCTAGGATGTGATTTTCCCCCGTGGAATAACACAGTATATATTCTAAGGCTTTCACATGGCAGTCCTAGAACAAAGTGCACTTTCACCCCGTCCAAACAGCACTGGTCTTAGAGAAGGAAGCTCCTTGGTCCGGCCAAGGAAAAAGGGGACAAAATATCCTTTAAGAAGTATAACCTTTCACATACCACCATCATCAAAAGCTACTTATTAAGCACAAGCACGTGCACCACGCTCCAGTGTTAAGAGCAGGTAAAAGAGATACGAGTCCCATTTATTAGGAGCTTGCAAAAGACTGCTTCAGATAAGAATTTTAAGAGTATGAATAATCACGATAAAAAAATCTTTTAAAGAAATAAGAACGAAGAATGGTTACTTGTGTAATGTCGCATAGTGAGAACCAGAATAAGAAATCAAACTCCACAGACTTTCCTATTTCCCTATGGTATTCACCAGGGCTTTAGGGCCCTTTTATTCAACCAACCAAATGTTTCACTTTAATAGATATTCTAGAAATGGAGGAGAATGTTATAGCTATAAAAAAAGAAATGAATGGAGAAGGATTAAGATATATTAAGAATAAATTACTCCTTGTATGTCTACTTGTAAAGCCACATAATAGAATCCTATTTTGCATTGTTTTGCTTCCAGTATTCTGATATCTAATTGCAACTTGGGCCAGTTGGTGCCTTTTCTCCATCAACCATGTATCAAACAATTTAATCTTCAAAAGTGACAGTTGGTCAACATAATTAGGCATTATTTTGGGGGTCTGGAGCTCCAATGTCTGATTTTATAAACAGTAGAACTGAGACGACTATGGAGGGAATTGAGCAGAATAAATTAAAACTACATAAACAAACAATGAAAAGCTGGTTTGGCTTTTACAATCACGTGCCAGTTTCTCACACTGGAAAACAGTAGGACACTGTGAGCACTGTGAGAGAGGAAAGAGATGAAAGAGCCATAAGTGCACCTGCAGAAGACAATGCTGAAAAGGAAAAAATCGACCCAGGAAACACTGAAAATTCTGTTGGCCCTATTTGTGGTTTAGCTATCTGCCTTTGTGAGGTTAGCAGATGGTGAATCCCAGTCCCAAAAGCTCGAGGATAATGAATTCAGTTACATGGTAGGTCTTTAAGCTTTATCATTAAAAATTTAAAGGGCCTTCAATGAAAAACATTTTTATATAGCTCTAAATAAATCCAGTAAAAAGAAAATTGAGGGGACTGGAGCAGTAGCTCAGTGGTTGGAGAGCTTGCCTGGCATGCACAAAGACCCAGGTTTGAACCCCAGCACCACATGCACAACTAAGTGTCAGAAAAACAAGAACCAGATGAAAAAATAAAATTGATTCTCTCTCTTTTTAAGAGAATGAGGCAGTAAGAGAGAGAGAATCAATTTTATTTAGCTTTTCATGTGGCTTTCATTGTTGTGATACTTTGTTGTGTGCATAGTGCTGGGGTTCAAACCCACATCCTCATCATATATGCCAGGCAAGCGCTGTAACTGCTAAGCCACCATTCTAGCACCTCCCTCTCTCTTCATAAAAAGAAAAAAAGGAAGAAAGAAAATTCAGATAGAATTCCACATTAAGTCACATGAATAACAATGGGATATATACTAAGGGGTTTGGTTAAAAGACATTTGAAGGATGGCTCAGTGGTTGGAGCACTTACTTGCCTGGCATGCGCGAGGACCTGGGTTCAAGTCCCAGCATCACATACACAATTAAGTGTCCGAGCAACAAAAAACAGATGAAAAACTAAATAAAGTTGAATCTCTCTTTCTCTCCTCTGTCTCTTAAAAATAAAAAATAAAAAAAGACATTTAAAGGCCAGGTGTGATGGCACATGCCTATAAATCCTAGCAACTGGAGCCTAAAGCAGAGGATCACAAGTCTAAGGGAAGCCTTGGCAATTTCGTGAGATGCTGCCTTAAAATTTAAAAAAAGGGGGTGGGGTGGGGATGTAGCTCAGTGGCAGAGCATGACTGGGTTCAGTCTCCAGTACCCCCCCCACGAAATTAAATTACTTGGCTCTAATGAGAGGCCTGTTCATAAGATAGACATTGAAATGACATTATGAGGCTTATTAAATAAGATTAGATGAAATAATGCCTATAGAACATAAGCACCTTACTGGGCACAGAGTAAAAACTGAGTGAATGTCACCTAAATCAATTTGCAAGCCACTACGGAAGCACCCAACAATGCTGTCACCAGTGATTGCTTTCTTTTTGGGCATGCCAAAAAGAAAACCGAATCTGAATCTCATCAAGTCTTTCTTTAGCTGCAACTACCAGTTTACAGGAAACAGTGGAGGCAGAGGAGGAACACAAATGACACTATGAAGCAAATTCTAGGCTGCGGGAAACGCTGTAACACAATAAATAAATTGTGGGGTGTTGGAGGGGTGAGGAGGGAAGGAGGAGAAACTTAAAGATTAGAAAATACTTAAGAAACACATAAAATAATCACAGCGTGTGAATCTTTTTGGGGTCCCTGATTCGAGCACTTGCCTGGCCTGTGTGAAGGCCCAGGTTCAATTCCCCAGCAAAATGGACACAGAGTTAAAAAAAAGAAATGGACATTTGTGAGACAATTGAAGAATGACAGGAGACTTGATGCTACTGAGATTGTTTTAATTTTTTAGGTATGATAATGGTTCTGTAATTCCATTTGAAATTTTTGCTTCTCTCTCATCGAGCAGCCTTTCTCTACTTTCTTTGGCACATGTATGAACTGAAGAACACACATGAGCTGACTTGCCTGAGGAATGCCTGTCATGATAACCAATGCCAAAAATTTTGTAGAGGAAGTTAGGTTAATGATGCTCCCAGCAGGGCACTGGGCATCGCCTGTTGTAGAGATAATAACAAAGGCAGTGAAACGTATTTTTTATTTCAGCGGGCCTTGGGAAATTGCTGTGATTTGGGGGTAACACAAAATAGTATAAAAGACCTTTGTGTGTCTGTTAGTATCTGCACATCTTTACATTTTAATATAATGATTAGTGAAATGGCCATAAATTACACCTGTAACTATTAACTAATTTTATTTTCCTCATGTGGTACTTGCTAAAATGTTTCTAGTGATCTATTTTAAACCAATTACCTAGGCAATCTAGTATTTAATTAAGATATGCACTCTGACATCTTTTGTTTATGCTGATCTATCCAAAATTACTAACCAGCAGCTCTTTTATTCTGATTTTCGTGCCAAGCTACTAATGGTATATTCCTTTATTTGAAATTATGCTCCTGAGAAGCATAACCATTTCAGTAAATATACTAGAGCAGTGACTCTCGAGTAGAGTCAATTTTTTCTCCTGAGGGCCCCATGGCAATGTCCACAGAATTTTTGTTTTCATAACTGGGGATTACTACTGGATTGTGGTAAAGGGCAGAGCAGCTGCTAGGCATTCAGCGGTGCACAGTACAGCCCCCCACAACAAAACAGTACCCAGTCCAAAATGTCAGTTTTCGAAACTCTGTATTATGGTTACACAATGAAATGAAAACAAAAATTATGGGGTTGAAAGATTCAAGTTTGTATGCGCTATCATTTTATTTTGAATCAGTCTCTACTGCATAAACTACTATTGATTTTAAAAATATTGCAACATCTGTTTGGAAATAACAGAACTAGTTCTTTACGACAGAATTACTACCAATCTTTTATTCTAAATAAAGAAAAATCAATGGACATGGAAAATACGTAGATGAAACAAACATTCTTAATTCTACTCTGAAGAATAGTGGCAACCTTTCTTTTAAAATATTGCCTGGTTTCATTGTGATAACCTTTTTTTTCCAAAACAAATCTGAAAACCTTTCATTTTGTTTACATAATTTTATGTTGTTTTAAAAACAGGCAGAAAGAGATAGCTCTCCAAAATTTAGCTATTTAACACTATTTCTCTTATCTATTTTCTTTTGTACTCAACATCTTTCATAAACATGGAAACCACAAAGTCCTATTTACTTTACCCCTAGATACTCAGTACACAAATATTATTAATTTTGAGAACTGGGGAAGGAAAATATTTATCATAATGGGGTATTGACAGACTCTGGCTTTATCTGTTTTACAGATAGAAAATCAACTATGGATATTGGCCAACGCTACCTTGGGATGCCTCCTGAGAAACTAGGACCATTTTGACCCAGTGACCCTTAAGAAGAAAAGATTAATTTTCTTTTGTAATGTTACATGGCGTCAATATGAATTAGGGGATAAGGATAAATTGCCAATCAATGGAAGTATGAACTATAACACTCCTCAATTACATTCATTTTGCAGGAAGGAAGGAAAACGGCCTGAAGTCCTGTATGTCCAGGCTTTCTTTCTACTAAGAGATCAAAAGGATTTATGTGCCAAGTGTGGTATTGAGAATGTCCTTCTAGCAATGATGAGGCAAGATACTGCTAGCCTAGGGGGGTCCCCCAAAGCCATACCTTCCTCCCTCTCAGCAACATATTTCACATTCAGATCTGCCAGACCCTAATTCCTTCACTCCTCTGTACCCACCATTACCCACTGCTCCTGCTTCACCCTATCCTGGTTTTTCTCCTCAATGCCTCCCTCTGTTAAGCCCATTGCCAGTGCCCTTTACAAGAGGCAAAAGGAGGTGGGGGGATGGGAGTGGTGGCACAGCCGTTATGGCACTTGCCTGGCAGGCACGAGGACACGAGTTAGAACACCAGTACACATAAACAAAAAAGTGTCAGAGCAATGAAAGCCACATGAAAAACTAAATAGAAACTGATTCTCTCACTGGTCCCTCTCTCTTTAAAAACAACAATAACAACAACAAAAAAAACCCAAGAGGCAAATGGGGAATTTGGGTCAGTCAAAATACAGATGCCTTTTTTCCATGTGGGCTTTAAAACAAATCAAGCATGATTTGGGAAAGTTTTCTGATGACCCTAACAAACGAATAGAGGGATTCCAGCATTTAACCCAGGCTTTTGATCTAACCTGGAAAGACATAATAGTAATTTTGAGTCACCCTCTAATGAACACAGAGAGACATTGGGTGACAGAAACAGCTAGTGTTTTGGGGAATGATTTACATATTTATAATACTTTATACCCTGTAGGTCCTTCTGCTGTACTAACTGAGGATCCTGAATGGAACTATGGTGAACCAACTGGCAGATGGCATAGGGATCACACGATCATTTGTCTCATGGCAGGACTTAAGAACAGTAAAATGAAACCTATTAATTACATGAAATTGGCAACTATTGATCAGGGGCCAAATGAAAAATCCCACTGCTTTTCTAGAAAGGTTAAAGGAAACCTTAGTAAAGTATACACCCTTAGACCCCACATCTCTTGAACGGCAAGTTATTTTATTTATTTCTTTATTTTTATTTGTTTGAATAGTCTTACATATTGGAGGGAATCATTGTTACATAGTCATGCATACACGGATACTGACAAAGTTAAGGCTGATCCTAGTCCAGAATCTCCCCGCTTCATCCACTCCCCGCTCTCATGTCTCCTCTGTATTACCTCTATGTTATAGATAGAAAGAAGCATATACATGTGTATTAATTTTGAAATTTCTGAGTTTCTCTGCCTGTGTATAGTTGAACTTCTCAAGGGAGTCAAGAGTTCCCAGTTGCATTGATACCTCCCTAATCCCTCCCTCCACTCTCTGCCTCCCTCCCTTCTCCCCCACCTTCATAGTTATGGTTACCCCTGCTTATGTGAAATTTCACCTATGTTGAGATTATTATTTAAGCTTAGGTAACTTTCTTCTGTCTTAGATTTTACTCTAACTACCACATACAAGAAAAAACATTTGTCCCTTAAGTCTCTGAGTTTGGGATATTTCACTCAGCATAAAGGGCAAGTTCATTATTCAGTCTGCTCCAGATTTTAGAAAGAAATTACAGAAACTGGCAACAGGCTCTGAGACTTTCCTCAATGACCTACTCAGAATAGCCTCTCAGGTCTTTTATAACCAAGAGCAAGAGGAGACTTTTAAGGGACCAGTAAAAGGAGAAACAAAGAGATGCAAGACAGGCACAATTATTGGCAGTAGCTCTTAGGAGCCGCCCCTTTCCTTCTCCACAGAACCCTTGACCCCCTGAAGACATCTGTCATCATTGCAGAAGACCAGGATGCTGGAAGAAAGATTGCCCAAATAAGGGCAGGCCTCCAAAGACTCCTTGTCCTAGATGTGGCGGGAAAGGCCACTGGAAAGTTGACTGCCCCAAGGGCTGAAGGGACCTTGGAACAGACACTCTCCAAATGGTGGCCCAAGAATGAGGAGGCCTTTGCAATCAGCTGACGCCCCAAACAGTCACTATCAGTGGGGCTGAACCCAGGGTAATTCCAGGAGGTAGGAGATAGGGCCATTCAATTTCTTTTAGATATTGAGCCACCTATGGTGTTTTAACTTAATTTCCCAGTCACCTTTCTGCTAAATCCTGTCCTGTAGTAGGAGTTGATGGAACACCCAAGGTAAGACATTTTACTCCTCCTCTATGCTGTAATTGGGAAGATGTATTATTACTCATTCCTTTTTGGTAATGACAGAATGACAAATTCCATTATTGGGTCATGACATCTTAACAAAATTGGGAGCTTATGTAAGCTTTTCACATAATGTATCTAGTTCTTTCCTTTTAACATTGTAAGTCAATGAACAATCAAAGCAATTGGCTAACACTGGAGAAGGTAACTTACCAATAGATCCCACAGTTTGGGAGACAGGAATACCTGGTCATGCTACAGATGCTCAACCAGAAAAAAATTAAAGGATCCCACAATTTTCCCTTGCTGAAGACAGTATCCATGAAAGACAGAAGCATTTGAAGGTCTCAAAACATTAAAAAGTTTTTGGCCAAGTATCCCAATCTCAGAGACTCAAGGGCCGAATATTTTCTCTCATTTGTGGAAGCTAGAATACAACTGGAAACAGTATGATAGATGGCTAAGCTAATAATAACCTCAACATGTATGAACTTTTACACAAACAGAGGGAAACTTGCCTAGGATACCTAGAGACATAGGGAGGGGGGCAGGAAGGCGGAGGGATTAGGAAGGATATCAAGGAGACGGGAAGGAGGGAGTATGGGGGAATCACCTCAGAGGGAAAACTCTGACCTCCACAAGAAGTCCATTTAACACAGGGGTTCAACTGGGGGAAACATGGAACCATGGGGAACCCAAGGGGGAACCATGGAAAGGTATCAGCCTTGGCTAACTATGTGAATATACATTTGTTCTTGATTGCTTGATAATGATTTGATTCCCCCTTAATTGTAAGTCCATATTCAACAAATAAAAAATAAAAATAAAAATGCAAAACAAAAGAGTTTGGACAATGGATTATTCGCCCCTTGTGACTCACCCTGTAATACCCCTATTCTTGCTGTTAAGAAACCCTTAGGGGAATATAGGCTAGTACAAAATTTAAGAATTATTAATGAAGCAGTTATAGCTATACATCCAGTGGTCCCAATCCTTATGTTCTGTTGGGAAGAATTCCCTCAGACACAGAATGGTTTTCGATTTAAAAGATGGTTTTTTTGTTGTTGTTGTGTTTTTTTTTTTGCATCCTCTTATCCAAAGAGTCTCAGTTTTTGTTTGCATTTGAATGGACTGATCCTTTGGGAAGGTTGCAGCAGCTAACTTGGACAGTGTTGCCCCAAGATTTTAGATAAGCCTTAGCTTACAGACTTGGAAAACTTAAAATTAGAATCTGGGAGCATCCTATAGTGTGTAGATGACCTTCTCGTTTGCTCTCCTACAAAGGCATGGGGAGCCAATGTAACACAGACTTTAAACTTCCTAGCTATGAAGGGATATAAAGTTTCTAAGAAAAACATCCAGTTGTTTAGGGAGGAGGTGACCTACCTGGGGTTTATCTTAACATCAGCAAAGAGGCCCCTTTCTCCAGAATATGTAAAAACTGTGCAATTCATATCTATTCCTAATACCAAGAAATAGTTAAGGGCCTTTCTAGGCCTCACAGGGTTCTGTCGACTTTGGATTCTGGGATATGGAGAAATTGCAAAACCTTTATATAAGTTATTAAAAGGTGACTCCAATTTTAATCTAATTTTCTTGGATATGACATAGAAAAAAGCTTTTCAAAAACTTAAGGATTTTGTTACAGGTCCCTGCATTGGGACTGCCTATGATTAAGCCTTTTTATTCATATGTAACTGAAAAGCAAGGAATGGCTTCAGGAGTACTAATACAACCTTTGGGCCCCCTAAAGGGCCAGTTGGATATTTATCTAAACAAATAGATCCAGTGGCCAGAGGCTGGCCAAGCTGCCTGAGGGGAATAGCTGCTGCCTTAGGGGTATTCACTCCCCATCAAGTAGTTCCACTACTAGACCCAAAAGGCAGCCATTGGTTATCTAATAATAGGATGGTACATACCAGACCTTGCTCCTGGAGACTCCAGATCTTAAAATTTACCTTTTAAATCCTGTCACTTTTCTTCCTTTACTAGATGATGATCTTCCTCCTCTGAGTGTATAGGTTTTCTGTCCTTATCCTAAGCCAGCAGAGAGGACCTAAAGGAAAAGCCTTTGGACAATCCAATATTTGCCATAAAAGTACCTGGCATTTCCAGTTGGATCTACCACTCTTGGGTAAAACTGGCATCCTCAGTCAACTCCTAGAGAAACTTCTCCCTCTCAAGGGACCAAGAAATATTGCTCCTGCATTCCACTGGAAGACCTAAAATACCTCTTCCGTAAAGACAATGGTGATATGTAAACTTTTCTTCATTTCTTTCTCTGTTGTTTTAGACAAGTCCATGAAACTAACTCTCTTCTAGACTGGGCTCAACAGCATGCTACTAGGTTATAAAAAGATAATTGCTTATGCCATTATCCAAACTAAATGTTGTGTTTATATTCCTAACAATGTGACTAAAATTCTTAAAGATTTACATTTCCAAAGAGATGCCATGTCCTCGCAGCCTTGTGAGGGAACAACGTTTTAGCTCATGGTTTCCTGGTACTTCATGGTGGAAGAACATTGCTGGTCTCTATAGTCATTATCATATTCATTGGTATATTCAGATGTTGCTGCATTTACTGTTTCATTCTTAGGGCATCCGCCTTCCAGATGGCTTTACAATCTGTTTCTATTAAACCAGACATTTACTGTGGCCCCTTGGATACTCATGATCTGAAGCATTTCACTGACAAAGCAAGGGTTGGAGGTACCGACCCTATAGGCCTATGCCCCTAATCAGCAGGAAGTAGCTATTGACTTTATTTCATTGCCCATATTCCTTGTATGATTCAGGGTCTCCAATTGTTGAGGGGGGAATGTTAGGTTGTATCTATCAATGAGCAGTGAAATGCTTGACAAGGCCACAGGTTAACTCTTGAAATTTTAAACTACTGCAGATAAGCTATGGAAAAACATTAGTATACAAATGTTGAGGATAAACAAAAGCAAAAGAGATAATGGGGAGGGGGAATGTCTCAAGAACAAAGGATCTATGGGACTATCTCTTAACAGGACCCATAAAAGTTGAGATGAAACTAAAAGCTACTGGTGCCAAGTGTCTCCTTCTAGCTCAGAAGGGGATATTCTTTAATAGCACAGGCTCACTGAGGTAACTTTTGACCGCTATTGAACCCCTAATGCCCATATTAACATGGAATTGACTTGTAGATGAAGCCCCCTAATTGGATGGCCACCATGATAGTTCTGGAGAGGATCAACTAAGGTCAGAAACTCCACCACCCTACATGAAGGAGGAGTTGAACACATGATGGGCGAAGGCTGCTGAAGGAGGACCCCAATTTTCAAGTCAACCATAAAAGAGCAATAAATTTGAAGACCACATTGTCTGTTTAGTTGTTCTCTGCTCAGAGGCGGCCCACTCTCTCTTAAGAGTACTCTCTGCTTGAGCTTTACTCTGGTTTTACTTTACTTTCACCTCTCTTTCACTTATAATACAATTTTATTGCATGACTTCTGGTATCTGACTTTAAATTTTCTTTCATCAGAACACAAGAACCAAAGTTTGGAGTTTCAGCTCCCTGCTTTCCTGTGACAAAATCATTTACTTTTGCCAACAAATATTTCACTTAAATGCTCAGAAAACAGCAAATTGATAGATAAGGTTATCACTTGCAAAAGCTCAAATACAATCATCCTTATCATTTCATTAAAAAAAAATCAGGAATGTAGCAGTGTGGTAGTTCATACCTATAACCCCAGCTACTTGAAAGGCTGAGACTGGAGGATCACAAGTTCAAGGGCAGCTTGGATAATTTAGTGAGACTCTGTCTAGCAATTTAACAAAAAGAGCTGCAGTTGTTGCCCAATGGTAGAGTGTTTGCCAAGTATGTTAGAGGCCCTGGGTTCAATCCCCAGTATTACAAAAACAAAACAAAACTTAGAAATGTGTCCTTTAAAAAAAAAAGAAAAAAAAAGAAGAAATGTGTCCCTTTTATTCAAGTTTATCAATTACCAGTATGCTGAACCGATCTTCAAAAACATATTTTTTTCTTATTGTTATATTGAGAACATTACAGTTAGCTAACCACATCCCCCTGCTGCAGATTGAACCATGGCCTCAGGAATGCTAGATAAACATCTACCCCTGAGCTTATATCCCCAGCCCTATCTAGCTGACTTTTACAGCACATTTAGAAGTAACCTTGTTTAAAAAAAAGTTAAAATTATTTACCCATAAATAACTTTCCCAAATAACTTTTACCATTTTCTTTAAGTAAATTGTAGATATTTATAGTAGTAATACTTTTGAAAACTATTTTAGCTGTAAAAACATAGATTGAAGGAAAATACTCAATAGGGCAAATACATTCTATATGGCGTAATGAATGCAGGTAAACTTTATTGGGAGTGGATCCTGGGATCCTTACTTTAAAGAGTGCCTCACTGAGAGTGGAGGGCTACTGGAAAATCATTAAGAAGATCTCAGTGTATCAATTTTTTTTGGGGGGGGGTACTGGGGCTTGAACCCAGGGGCACTTAACCACTGAGCCACATCCCCAGTCCTTTTTATGGTTTATTTTGAGACCAGGCCTCGCTAAGTTCCTGAGGCTGGCTTTAAATTTACAATCCTCCTGTCTCAGCCTTGAATTGCTGCGATTATAGGTGTGTGCCTCTGCGCCCAGCTAAATGTATCAACTTTTAAATAATGTTTATCTTTTGGTACTGGGGATTGAACCCAGGGATGTTTTATCTCTAAACTATATCCCCAGGCCTTTTGGCTTTTTATTTTGAGACACTGTCTCAAAATAAAATTGCAAAAAAAAAAACCCAAAACACAAAAACCCAAAACATTGCTGAGGCTGGCCTCAAACTTGTGATCCTCTTACCTCTCAGCTTCTGGAGTAGCTGAGATTATAAACATGCACCACCACATCTGGATTAAATTTTTCCAATTTAAACAAACCTAGTTACAATTTTAACAAACTTTAGAAAAGAGCTATGATATGCAACCAAATATTTTTAAAGGATTTCCATATTATTCTAAATAAGAAAAATGTTTTTAGAAACTCAAAATAGAAGGAAGGTCTTAAAAATATCCATGCCCCTTCCCAGTTTTTTTTTTTTTTTTGAGCATAAAAAGTGTATCTTTTAAGATAAAGCTTTCAATAATAATGCCTTGTCAAAGGGTATTACTGATCTGTTGGTCATTGTTTTAGCATGCTTAATATTTCTAAAAGATGAATTTTCACATTCACATAAAGAATCTTAGTTATGTTTGGATCTCGCTTTGAACTTGCAATCTCCTGCCTCAGCTTCCCAAGATGCTGGGATTACAGGCTTGTGCCACAACACCTGGTTCTGTTTTGATTTTATGAGAACTCTAGAAATAAAATTTAAACATGCAGCAGACAGTTTTCATATTTTCTCTTGATGCTGATTCATATCATGCTTAGAAGCTGACAGCATTAAAAAACTGCCAAGACCTGGAGAATTCATTGCATGGGGTGATGATTCTAGCCTGCGGCTAGGCTCAAGATTAGTGAAATACTTTCACAAAGAATCTTCACAATGTAGGAAAATGCTCATATATTAAGCAAAATGATCCACTTTTGAAACCACAAATCTATTATGTTCCCAATTTTGCATTTAAAAAGAAAAGAAAATCACCAACAAACTTTAAAAACTTTAAGGAAATAAGCCAAACACGTCAAGGGTGGTTACCTTAAAAGGTCAAGACTGGCAGGATTATGGGTTTTAATTTTTTTCTCTACTACATAAATTTTGTATAATGAGCATGTATTACTTTCCTAATCAGAAAAAAAATATTTATATGTGTTTAACATACATATTAAAAAATGTACCTCTAGATCTAGAAATCTCTTGATTGCTCTAAATTTTTATGTGAAATATTCATATGGAAATGTTTAATGCACACAAATATAGATTAAATTTTAACTATAAGAAAATATCTACCAGCTGAGTCAAAAAAATGAATTTTTTTTAATACTTTCACCTACTCGATCTGCCCTCCGAATAAAGGATTAGTTAACTTGTTCCTGACTACCATCATAATCCCCGTATACTTTTCTAAGTAATTTAGCCATTGGTAATGTTTCCCTAAAATGTAGTTTGATGTTGATTGCTCTTGAACTTTACATAAACAGATGTACTGGATATGCATTCTACTTTGACTTACATCCTTCTCTTAGCATTATAATGTGATTCATCCCTGCTTATACATATAGCCAGTCTGTTCATTTTCTTTGCTATACAGCATTCCAATAGTTTTTCAGTACACAGAATACACAATTAGTATGTAAATTTTAAAAGGTATACTCTTCAAACTCTGTCAAAATAACACACACAACATGGGGCTGCACTCTCTGCACCACAGAGTGCGTGACAGACTCCATGTTTCTCATATATTCCTTGCAGTGTCCCTGGAAACAATGGACACAGGTATGAGAGAAACTATGAGCAGGTATTGTTCAACCATATGCTGACATGATATTAGGCTTAGAATGATTTTAAAAGCTTTGGCTCTAAGTCAGGTGTGCCAGATGGAAATCTAAAGGTATTATTATATAGTAAGTGTCATGGAACTGTCCTGGGTAGGTACAATTTTAGTTTTTAGACAATGAGGAAGTGACTTTTCCCAACAAAAGTTGAAGACTCTAAAATTCTCTCTTTGCTGCTACTTAGAGAATACAAGTCAACAAGCATTTATTTAAGAGAGGTACAGGATCAAGAAAATGGAACAGCTGTGTGTGATGGTAATGCCTACAACAGCTACCCAGGAGGCAGAGGCAGGAGATCACAAGTTTGAAGCCAGCCTCGGCAAATTAGTGAGACCCTGTTTCAAAATTAAATTGAATAAATAAAGGAAGGAAAGAGGAAGGAAGGACAGGCCGGGGATACAGTTCAGTGGTAAAGCACCCCTGGGTTTAATCCCCAATACCAAAATAAAAAAAAACAACAAAATAAAACAAACAACTGGTCAAAGATATCCCTAGTGTTTAAAAAGATGGCATACGGAGGCTTTTGTGAACAAGCAGATAGCCAGCATTTTATATAACACATGCTGGAGGTGTAGCAACCTACATTAAAAAAATACTAGCATTTGCAATTGCAGATGAATAGAACTTTGGTCACAGGGTTTTCAACACCCTAGTGCTTAAGGACAAGACGTAAAAAAGCTAAGGGTTCTGATTTTCTATTGCTCTACAGCAACCATTCCCAAATTTACGGACTTAAAAAAACAATCATTTATCTCCCGTGGTTCTGAGGAAGACTAGAGTCAACAAAGCATTTGTTTCTAGGGCTGGAGTCATCTGAGGAAGGACTGGCTGAACTGGGTGGACAGATGGCTTTCTCGTTCATTTGTTCCAACCCTCAGCTGGGGTAGCTGGAACAGCTTCATGTGGCAGGCTGTACTTCAGAGCGTGGCAGTCTCAGTGTGGTCAGACTTCTTGCATGATAGCTGACTTTCCAAAAGAAATGTTCCAAGACAACAAGGTGAAGCTGCATCATTTATTTCTGAGCATTCTTTTGGTTACACAGGGCCAGTGCAGAACGAATATAGGAGACAACTTCATGAGGGCGTGATTACCAGGAGGCCATTAATAGTGCTTGTGTTTGTATATATTGATGCTTAAGTTGACTGAACATAGTTCTCATTTCATATTGTGGGATCAAAAACTATCAAGAAATCTTTTTCCTACATGTATAAAAACCCAATTTAAAGAGCTCCTTGAAATGTGGTTATAATAGGGTTGATGTTACTTTATTATTTTAGTTAAGGTTCTAGCACTCAGAATGGGCAAGTTGAGTGTCTATTTCCTACTTTTCATAGACTTAGATGCCATACTGGAGTTAGAACTTATTAAATGATGTAACTGTCACATGCCAATTTTCAACGAGAATCCTGACTGCTAATTAACATCACTGACCTAAAAAATAAAGTTTAGGTATGTTTTACCTAAATTTAAAGGTTAAGATGTGTGGTTCTTTCCTATTTCAGATTCTAAAGCATACATTAGGGCAAAATTTATTTGAGATAGTTACTTACTTCTAAAGTTGTATAACCTAATTAACATAACAAATTTCAATACAGTTTAGACTCTTGGAATATCCAGAGGCTAACTGAATATGATCTACATAAAATTTGATTATGTAAAGGGTTTTAAAAAATAAATTAACATTAATTGCCAATAATCTGTGAGATTGATAAAGGAGGTTGTGGAAGTTCCTTTCCACCTTTATGTGACTTCTGGACCCATGGCAATTAAATAATGAAACCTAATTTGTCTTTGCTATATAAGAGAAGCAGGTGTCTATGTGGAATATGGGAGATTAGGGAGGGAGTGGAGGAGTTGTCCACTCTGGGCATCAACATTTTGCCTTTGTTTCACTGAAAGGCCTTTTGGTCACTTGGGGGAATGTAGTCCCAAAAGAGCTGCTGTTAATACAATCTGAGAGCCCAGGATGCTTACTCCTATTGGTTGTTACCCTGACACAGATTTCCAGGTGTCTTAGAATGGAACAACTATTCTTTAATGTAAACAATTAAACAGCAAAAAACCGCACCACAATAGTGTGGAAAGTGTCCTTATAGACCATTCTCATCAGCCGTCCCTTAAGGTAAACTCTAAATCTGTTAAATAATTAAAACATATGTGGTATTATAGAATGATAATGACATCAGAGCTAGAAGAGTCCTCAGTGAACCTTTGATTTAAGTACTTTATTTTTTTTGAAAGAGAGAGGGACAGTGGGGCAAGGAGAGAAAGGGAGAATCAATTTTATTCAGTACACACTTCGTTGTGTACCTGGTGCTGGGGTTCAAACCTGTACCCTCTCACATGCCAGGCAAGCACCATAACTGCTGAGCTACCACTCCAGCCCCTGATTTAAGTACTTTAATACTACATAATAGTATATACCCAGTGGAGAAAAGATGGACATAAAGAAATACAATAAAAATGGTAAATGATTCAGTTTGATATATTCCTTTCCCAGTTGTTTTCCATGTATGTGTATATATAAAGCAAACTGGAGTCATTTGATATATATAATTTTCTCTTAACATAGATTTATTCCTTTGTCATTAGTCTTAATATTTTAAAATATGATGTTTAAATGGATGTATAACATTTTACAGTATGGATATACCACAATTTATTTAATCCTATTGCTATTGTTGGTCATTTTTATTATTTCCAATATTGTGTTATAATAATAATGACAAACACTATTCATAAGAAACAATATTTATTGGTGCTACTCTGTGTCTGGAACTGTTATAGGCACTTTCTGTATGTGAATTTACTTAATCCTCATAAAAACTTGATGAGTTGTTGTGGTGTATAAGTCAGAGGTTGGAAAATTATGGCCTCTGAGTCAAACACAGTGTGACACCTGGGTTTGTATATAGTTGTTGGAACATAGTCAACCAATTGTTGATATCCTATCTAAGGCTGCTTCCATGCTACAACAGCAAAACTGAGTGGTTAGAATGGACACCATATGCCCAATGTAGCCATAAATATTTATTATTGGGCTCATTACAGAAATGATATGCAGACTCATGAATTGTTTAGTAAATACTTATTCTTTGTCTCATCTTCCCTGCCTCATTGTTCTGGGCTTACCCATGTGTCTAATTTTGACCAATGTTTGTAGTAAATGCAATGCAAATAAAAATGCACAATTGGACTTAGCCTCTTCCACCTCACAGGTTCCTATTGATCCCAGGCAGCCTACCTGTACCAAATCAAGATCCTGGAGCCATGCTCAGCCCAGCTGACATGTAGATGTGTAAGTGAGAAATAAATGCTAATTATGTACCCCTGAGTTTGGGGGAAATGTGTTATATAGCATTGCTGTGGTAACTGATTCTGGAGAGGACTACTATTATCACCTTACAAAAATTCTGAGGGGATTAGATGGCTAAGCTAATAATAACCTCAAATTGTATGATTCTTAACG